>OMKK01033041.1:0-19407 GCA_900302305.1 Polymixia japonica | reverse complement strand
CAGAAACGTCCCTCGTGGGTGGGTGTGGGTGGGTATTTGCGTGCGTGTGTATGTACACGTGTGGATGGGTGTTCTGAAATGAGTGAAATAATGGTGTGCACTGACATAGCAAGGAATGCAACGGAGGAGGAGGGGCAACGAAGACACAATAATGGCTAAAGGTCTCAAATCTCACAAAATATCCACTTAGCCTCGAGGTACAAGGGTTTGTACTGCTCATCACTTTTGTATAGTCCAATGTCAATGAAGACATATTCTTGCACAGGTAAAGGTACTCTATTTACACAGCCTTACGATTGTCTGATGAATGATGCTCTTATTGGAGATTGTGCTTATAAATCCGTATAACGAGTTTCTTGAGGTTTTTTTTTTTTTTTGCTGTTTGTTTGTCTGGTATACATACTACATAATACATACTATGGGGAAGCTACTCTTTAGGGTTCAATTCTAAAACAAGATATCCACATTTACCAAAAAATAACCACATACTATGCCAAAATAATTGGAAACATGAAAGTAAAGCATAGTATGTGTTACTACTTGCGTTGATTGATTTTAAGGTCTTTGCTTAAAAAAAGTGTTTAGTTTTTGAGGAGAGAATCATTGTTTTGAAATGAAGATGGAGAATTTTCTTTGGGAACATTTTTGTAAAACAGACATATGTTTTTGAATTAAACCTTTAAATTAAGTAGCCTTTGAAGTATAAGACTAATATTGAAAACATACGGTTACTGTGGGAGGGGAAAAAACGGGACAATAATACATTTCTTTTATTTTACTCAATAACATTTTTAGATATTATCACAACCCCACCCCCAAAAAAAAAAAACGACAACAAAAAAACAAAAACAAAGTGTCCTCACAGAGAATGTCTATCTTTAAATAATATTTATATTGCACCATGAATAATTATGCTTTGATGATGCAATTATACCCAGACTGAGTCACACTGCTTGACTAAATAAATAAAATGAAGTGAATGCATTTCAGGGTCATCATAAGAGTCGCTGTTTCCAGTTTGCAAATTTTCCCCTTTTGCTTGATGAATTTGTAGCGAACAGAAGACTTCAAACATGCATGATAGCAAAATCTGTCTGTTCATTGGTTACTGTAATTATAATAGTCCCATGTCAATACACTAATTTATAAATGTCTGTTGTTAAAACTTTTAACCAAACTTGCTTGTTTTCTAATGCAAATAAATGTTTTTGTTTTTTCTTTGAATGCGTGTTTATCCCCCTTCTTGTAACTGCTCTTAGTTTTAGAGCAACAGCAGTTTTTTGTATGTGAACATTCATTTACATTTCTTGGTCCCATCAGTTTATATTACGTTTATCTTTATCATTTTTTCTTTTCTTTTTTGGAAGCAATTCATAAAGGCCCTATGTATTGTACAGTCCTGTGATCAACCTTTTACAAAACAGAAATGGAGCCTTGTACTTTCAAAGAATCCCATTCTGTACAGAAATAAGTCCCGACTTCAACTAGTACGGTAACAAGACTTATGTAAGCATAGGACGCATGGAAATGTACACCTTTCTGTTGATAAGCTACTCCCTCCACATCTTGGTGCCTTATGCAATATCTTACTCTACGTGTCTTCCAGCCGAGGAGCACAGCAGAATTGGTTCCCTGACTGATGCAATAGCATAGTATATGTACATATTTGTGTGTGTGTGTGTGTGTGTTATGTGTGTGAGGGTGGGTGGTGGTGTATTTATGTCGGAACTGATGTTCTTAAGAAGGAATCGAGACTCTACTATGACCCCAGTGCTTGATGTTAAGAGAACTCGACGGGAGCATTTTCTTTTCTTTTTTTTTTTTATTATTATTATTTTTATTTCTGGAGTTCTGCTTAGACATTTTGTTGATTTAGAACTCCTCTGATTGTCTTGCTGACCTGTGACATGCACTGACATTGAAGGAAACCTGATATTCCGTGTAGAGACATTGTGTGTGGTAACAATCAAATAAATTACTTATCAGTTGTACAATGTATTTAACACATTTTTTGCACTATTTTACACACCATTTACTGTTTTTCAATAGAGTGAAAAAGCCAGGTTTTGGGATATTCCTAGATGATCATGCTAGGGATCCCAGGGCAAGCATGGTCTAAGATCTGCGTCATGAGGTTAGGTCATGACGGACATTCTAATTCAAATTAATGAGGCGGTACATCTAAATAATGAAGCCAGGGCTTTCTGGCTTGTCCAGGTTGTAAACTACTGTCGCGACGAACTCAACTTTGATTGCAAAAGACACTGGCAAGTTAAAAACAATAAACTTTTATATCTGACTCATTTATAAGGCTTATAATCTTATACATATACACTGTGGTTAAGTAGTAACCAGAAAGTCATTCTGGATAAGTAATGAGCTTTTTCCTTGCATTGACGTTTTGATAACATTTCAATATTGTGGGATGTTTTTTTGGGTACCAACATTAGTACTAAACCCCATGAAGCTCAGTGTTTACATGAAACCTATAAGCTTGGCACCATGCTAGCAGCAGCCTGTTGTAGCAGCGCCCTCTGTGGACTAAACTTGCCTTTATTATCTATTTTTAACACTGCTCTTTGCACATCAGGACTACCAGAACACTTGAATATATCTGAACACTTGAATATATCTGGACTGCTATTAACCTGGGACTTACCTTTTCATTAATTTATTATTTTAATCACTTTGCTCTGCACACTGGAATATTTGACTGTATCTGGACGTTATTAATCTTCAGCACTTTATGCCTTCATCTCATAACTTATTTTTAACCAGACTATCAGTCAAGATTCCCACTTATCCATTCTTTAGTCATTCTGCTTATTCATCACAGCTCCTATGTTTCTGTAAGTGTTGTCTGTAATGTAATGTATCTGGCTGCTATGACTATTTAATTTCCCTCTGGCATCAATAAAGTCAACCATCTATCCAACATTTCAAATTTGAAAAACATGTCAGGACTTGATTTGATTTATCCAGAACTAATACAGTATATGTGTTGTTCATCTAGAGGTTAGATTTATTTCATAACAATGCAATACTTCTTTGAACCCCATAAAGTTCACCCCACCTTCAGAAGGCCAGAGTGTGGTCAGTAACAGCATAGCACCCCCTGAGCAGGGATTCAGTGTCTTAATCCAGCTCTACAGCCGCAGACTCGGGCTCGAACCGTGGTCCCTCTGTTGAAGAATGGTTTCTCTTCCCTCTTGGCAAGTCTGCCACCAATTAAAAAAAAAGAGATGGCTAGATCTCAAAAATTGTGTCACATTTTCAAATGGGTGATGGATGGGCTTGTTAGTGAGAGTTGTGCCACATTTTCAGTTACTCGAATGAATTACTAAATCTCCAACTTCCAAGGAATTATACATTATCCTGTAGTATTCGTTAGTCAGACCCTGCGATGGTAACTCTATCTTTCCCTTTTGTAGGACAAGACAATCTCAGAGATAGAATTTCAAGGAAGTGCGAGCTATATCCCAAAAGGGATGAAGGAATAATATATCGTAGCTTGCCCATTTTCGGTGACCCTGTTACACTTTGCATATACGTACCATTATGGGATATAAGAGACCCAATTTCATAGGATATTTATCACTGCATTTGAAACATTCTCTTTCACATGTAGTTTTAGGTTTGAACATTTTGATTACAAGCATGTGGTTAATCATCTTAATCATCACTAGGAAACGATCAATCCACCTCCAAGCTTATCCCTCTCCTGCTTGCCAGCTTTGAAATACATTAGGCTACCCAACAAATGTACAGCAGGACATCCTAGAAAGAAATCAATGCAGCTTAGCTAGCTCACACATGTAAAATTCCAGGCGTACCGTTTCATAAGACTAGGGTCTGTATTATATATTTAGAATGTGAACAAAAGGTTATCTGTTTTGCTGTAGGCTACTGCTTAAGAAAAGAATCCCACATTTCCTCCCCTTCCTTGACAACCACTGCCATGGTTCCTTGCTTACTCTGCCTCCAATTTTTACAGTGGAGAGTCTTGATGGCTACTGCACTACAAAGCATGTTCATCTTAAGTCATATGAAGTCTTATGTTCGGCCATAAAATCTTATTTCTCTTTAGAAAAGTGAACATCTTTGTAATGCACATTCAAGAGTTTTCTAAAAGAAGGTTTATGTCAAGAAAATTCTTGGGGGGGAAAAAAGTAGATTTGCGTTACAATCAAGTTAACTTATCTTACCCAAATGGCAATTTTAGTTTTAGGAAACATACAATTAAGATCCAATACTAGATTAAACCTGCTACATGCAATATTTCTGTTATTTTATATTAAAATTGAGTTTTTTGATGGACAGGGGAGGAGCTACGGGGAGGTGGCCATGCAGTTGGATGTCAGGCTCTGGCAGGGTGGACCATTGCTTTTGTTTTATTCCTTTATGCGATAGCTGCCTGGCATCTGATTTGGGGTTTGTGTGTGTATGTGTGTGAGAGAGAGAGAGAGAGTGAGAGAGAGAGAGAGAGAGAGAGAGAGAGAGAGAGAGAGAGAGAGAGAGAGTGTTACTGCCTGTGCTCGGAGCAGCTGGGAGGTATGTGAGACTGCACCTCGTCGCTGTAGTGTTTCAGCACCACGAAACAAAATACTGTCTGTCGGTCTGTCTGTCTGTCTGTCTGTACGTTTGTGGCGGCAGTAGGCGTGTATGCACAAATGAGCCAGAGGGTGTGCTGGTTAACCCCAAAAAAATCTGCACTCAAGTAAAACTACCTCCTTTTACATGCGCCGGTGCCCATCCCATCTTGAGTAACTAGGTGTGGGTGTCTTCTCTGTGCTGCAGGGGTCCAGTCAACAAGAGCATGCGTGCTCAGACAATCCTCAGGCAATCATCACTGGATTTTTTTTTTTATACTGGAACCACTTGCAACTGGGGAGGCAAACGCTCAGTCAAGGCTGCGTAAACAGCAGACCCAGTCTTCAAGAAGAGGGGAAGGGGGGAAAAGCGAACACTTGATCGGTCGGTCAGTCATACTTTATACGCCACGATGGCTCTCAACATACCGGGTCTGGTTATGGTGGTGGTTTTCTACATACTGGTGCTCGGAATCGGCGTCTGGGCATCCGTGAGGTCCAAGAGGACGGAGAGAGAGACCCAGGGAGCCTGGATAGAGACGGCCTTTCTGGCGAACAGGAGGGTCAACCTGGCGGTGGGGATCTTCACCATGACGGGTGAGTTCAGGAGTCGCTGCGGGTCAAGCTGCTGTTTGTCGGTCAACCAGGTCAACCGGTCAAACTACGTGCCGCTTGATTTTTTTTTTTTGCGTGCGCGTCTGTACCGGTATGTACGGTACACAATGTCCTCTAGATAAAGACTCCCCGACTACCGCTAACTCGACTTATAGGGGCCACTTTTACACAAAAAGCTACCTTTAAGCGGTTATATCTGGAAACCTACCGAGTGTGGGGAGCAGAGTCCCGCCGTGTCGTGTATTATCACGGAAACACACGCGGTCACGTTTGACTTCTATTCACGATTTTTACGCAGGTAAAAAAAAAGAGAAAGGATTCTGTGATAATCTGTTGTTTTCTATCTATGTAGAAAACAATATCTGTCCCGCCACCTTGTCAAACATATATATATATAACTATATGCCATCTTTCCCCGATATGATGCTGTCTCTAACGGCTTGTCTTCAAACTGCGAACAGTACGATCATACAGACTAAATACGTGTCTTCAAATTGGTTTGAACCCAGTCAACCCAGTCCGTAAACACCGCCGCAACGAAACAATGTTCGAATTCGCTCAGAGCCGATAGAAAGGTAGATAAGGAAAAGATAAGGAAAAACGGACGAATCTAACGGAAATATAAACCGTTAGTTGATAGCGTGAGTATAGACGTGAAGCAAAGTTTGCGTAATATTGCGTCGCATTAACGTTGGATATTGTTCATCATTTATGAAAAAGCCTTTTTTTTTTCTCTTTTTTTTTATCGTGAGTGATGTGTCTCGAGCCGCCGGTGTTCGCGAGCCCTTTGTTTGCGCTCGTGGCGGGTGAATGAACGAATCTGGGGGCCCTCGCGCGTAAAACTTTACGTGAAATCCCTCGTCTACGTCAGAAACCAGATAACCCGCTTACGCCAAAGAATAGTGTGACGTATAAAAGTTGCGTACACCCTCGGTGCGCAAGTTCCCCCCTTTTTTTAAATCACGATGAACTTGAAATTGCGCGCAATTGTGAACCTAGAACCTCCTTGATGTTAACTCGCGTCTCCTGTGCGCTCCGGGGTTGGTTAAAAGGTGATTAGATGCCGTGGTTTAAATACGCAAACACGGAATGTTTGTAATAGTTAAGTGGTGAATGTGGTTCAATGATACGTGCGCAGGTATATTAATTGGGGACGCAACACGTCATTGCAAACTTAATTAACTCACCGAGAAGCCAAGCACACGCTGCAGCTTGCAGTCTTTTTTTCGAATCGTGGGGTTACCATAGGGCGTAGGCAATCGATTAACTATTGGTCAGAGCTCTGAAAATGATCACAGATAATGTGTGCATTGGTGGAGTAGAAATGCTTTTGGGTGCAAAGAAACCAGTTTCTAACCAAGGCCCGATTTAGCACAGAGCTCCAAGAGAACAGCTCCTGGAAATCTGCTCATGAGTCAGTTATCATCATGTGGTGCTGCACCTACACATCCGTTCTCTCTGAAGTCTGCCATCTGGCATACACAGCATTTGGGCCTGTGTTCTATTCATTCACAGTATATATTGACAGTTGAAAGAAGTGCCTTTCCGGGTGAACGAAGGGTGGTTTTTGGGGAAATTTGCCCCTTGAACCAAACCTTCTGTCTATCTCTGCTAGAGATCATTTGATCCAGTGCCCAATGCTAACACTTTTGCACACATCATGTTAAGTAAATGTAGGTGACTTAACGTGATGTGTGCTAAAAGTAGTGGAATTCACTACGTTTAAGAAATTAAAATACAAAAACAACATCTTACTGTTCCAAGAGATCCAAGTCATCTTGTTTTTATAATTTAATTTGATTTAATTTAATTTAATTTAATTCCGGAGATGCAACACATAATAAGTCAGCTGTTGCAGTGGCTCACTGTGGGCAGCTAGCCTAAAATGGTACCAATCTGCTCGTCTGACTCTGAGTATCAGTTATTCAAAGTAAAGATCATTTTTAATGGTTGTCTATAAGACTTGACAGTAGTAGTAGATACATTTTTTATAATAGAAAGACAAAACAAGTTTAATTTCTTTAATATAAAAATTACAATAATGTCAAGTATTTAGCAGGCATGTATATGATTTCACTGATAAGCACACCCTCTGCCATACTGCCAGAGATGGAGGGAACTAATTAGTGAAAACACATGGTACAGTCATTGGTTGGAATGAAATGCAACACGTGGCTGTGGCACATGGATGGGAACCACTGGCTTAACGCAGTAAGGCAATAGGCTACCTACCCATGTTACTATCCTCAGGCCTCCTTTAGCCAACTGCTACATGGACTGGAGAGCCTGTGGTGGACTGAGGAAGGAGACAGATTAATACAATGGTCTCAAGTGCAAGTTTATTTTTGTTCAAGTACACGTTCACAAATAGATTCATGCTTTCACTTTCTTACATATTGTTGGCCTCTTGTTAGTAAGTTCACGGTGCGTTTTCCACACGTCCAGTTTCCCCAAGGGGATTGATGCAATTCAATTTCCATCTGAATCTACAAAACATTCATAAAATTCTATAATACACTAGAATCATGTAATCATCATAGTCCCAGTTGGGTTATAAGATGGAATTTCAAACTTAGTCAATAAGACATTATAAACATGCTTATAGTGTATTATTTGAAAAACATATTTGGCAACCACCTCACACCTCACGCGTCATCACCACGTTTTTCTCCCTGTTGCAGCCACTTGGGTTGGAGGCGCCTTTATCGTAGGCATTGCAGAGTCGGTGTACAACCCCACCAAGGGACTCATCTGGGCTCTTGTTCCCCTGCAAGAAGCCATTTCATTTGTTATCGGTAAGAACCAAGTCATTTCCAAAACAGGATGTTCACCAAGTGAAAAGAAAGTACTTTTACAAATTGATGGATAACACAAAATCAAAACAGATTATATTACTTGTCAAGGGACATTCGAGGCAATCTCGAAGATCTCCATTTTGTTGTCTTTGGTGGCACCTATGGCGAAAAGCAGTAATTGCATGTGTGTTTTTAGTCATCGATCTTTTCTTTGTTTGTTCGGCCATAGTAACCGTTAACTCGCAATGCCAGCAGAGACCGGAAAAACCATTACGCCGCTTCACATCACTAACGGTGGCGCTTGTGATTTGAATGCATGCCGGGAAAGTCGCCACAGACACCCGGTTCTTAATACTCATAATAATGCAAATGCAAGGGCTTTCATCAGGGGGCCATAGGCTCAATCAACATTGTGTTACCTCATTCGGCGATAGATAGTGACATTTATTTAAATGAAAATGTTTGGAGATCTTGCCACTTTAAAGCAGCTTTGTGCACTATTCTGCTCTACCGATAATTATGGGAAATTACAACAATGAGACGTTACGGTTCAAAACAAGCTGGACTTTTCTCCTCCCCTGCAGCACCTCTCCATTGGTCCTCTCCCCTGTCCATCAAAAACCTCACACACTACATGCAAAGTGTCTGCCACCAAGTGTCTGGGGTTTTTGATGGACAGGGGAGAGGAATGACAGAGAGGGGCTGCGGGGGAGGAGAAAAGCTGTTTGTTTTGAACTGTAACGTCTCGTTGTAATTCCCCTTCGCTATCAGTAGAGATAGAATATCACACATAGCAGCTTTAAATGAAGCAAAAGCCTTCACCCAAAGGGGCACTTTGCACTTTAATGTTGCTTTCTTCAGTAGAATTGACTCAAATCAAAATGGATGCCAGTAAAAAAAACTTTGTTGCATCAATACAGCTGGATTTTTTGTAGTGTAGAGTTTTGTAATGATTTATACAGTAGTGTAAGTTGGTTTCAGCTTAAGCTGGGACATGACAAATGCATTAGCTCAATGTTGAGTCCCAAGTTTATATCCTATATCAAAGTGTACTGGAATACTAGAGAACATTATATTCCAATTAATTCAACATAAAATTTGTCTTTATTTGTTTATCTGTGTTTTCATGAAAGTGGCCTGTTTTGTTTCCCAATATGTGAGTAAGACAATTGTTTTGCTTGCTCTGTTTTGATCTCCTAAAGGTGGGCTGTTCTTCACTAAGCCAATGAGAGATAAAAATTACATAACTATGATGGATCCCTTTCAGAAGAAGTATGGAAAAGTACTGACCGGTGTACTCGCAATCATTCCAGTCGTAACTGAAGTTGTCTGGGTGCCTGCTACACTTATTTCCCTTGGTAAAAACACGTAAACACAAAAACAGCCACGTCTTTGTTTCACAGGCATTTTGCAGTCATACATTTGAATTGTGGAGTGTGTGAATGTATGTGCGTGTGCGTGTGTGTGTGTGTGTGTGTGTGCGTGCGTGCTGCAGGGGCCACCATTAGTGTCATTTTGGATTTGTCTTTTACTGTATGCGTTTGGATCTCCTCCGCGGTGGCCGTTGTCTACACCGTTGTCGGAGGGCTCTACTCCGTTGCCTACACTGACGTTATCCAGCTATCTCTGGTGTTTTGCAGCTTGGTGAGTGTTATGCAAAGCAGGCCCCAGTTACAATGCACTGAATGTGCAGTATGACTCTTGGAAGTGTACGGGCATGGACAAATGACACTTAGATTCAATTATTTATTCCCAGCGTTCTCTGTTGAATTTTTGACATGTGGCATCCTCTGTCCGCAGTGGCTGTGTGCCCCATTCGTCCTGGCGAGTGACACGTACACCGATATAACCCAAACAGCATTCAACCACACATTTCAGGCCCCCTGGATTAACCATCTTGACCCCGATGAGGTCTGGAGATGGACCGATCATTTCTTAGTGATGGTGAGTTAAAAGTTTTGCTTTAAATGTGCTATCAGTAAGATCGCCACTGTAGTGTTAAAACATAAAATAAAATAAAGGTTTAAATAGTGTTAGTCAGGTGAACTACAATAACAAACCAAAACAAGAAGCACAGTGTTCTGGCTTGTGCAGGCTGAGGGGAGGATCTGATTGACGGGCCGTCAAAACAAAACAAAGACCAGGAACTAGAGAGAAACAGCACCACTGAGGCACAATGAAAACAGAGAGAGAGGGGGAAGCTTTCAGACCATCACCATTATACTATATCTTACCATACAATGTGGTAATTCAACTTTTTATTTGATTTTAACATATTACAGATGGCACCTTTAACATCGACATCTTGTGGCCATGAAGTGCTACCATGCACCAAGCACAGAGGCTCATGAAAGCTATAGTCAGAATTTGGTGTATTTGAGCCTGCTAGACTGCATTGCCTCATCTGTATGTTGTGCTGCAAAACACTTGTTACCAACAGGCTAGCAGACACAGCAGTGGATCATTACTAAATAATAAAATCCTAGCAAACAAGAAGGTGAAATATTCCCAGAGCACTATGTCTTTGACCTTCGACCTTATTCTGCCGTTATACTCGCTGTAAGTCACTCTGGATAATAGTATCAGATGAGTGTAAAATGTAAAGGGTACGAAAATGACACTAGAACAGGAGCCTTTAACAGTTTTTTCTTTTTCAGAGCGTGGGGAATTTGGCATGCCAGGATTTTCACCAGAGGACACTCTCCTCCAGTTCCACGGCAACGGCTAGAATCATCTGTTTTGCAGCAGCGGGCATCGTCATGCTTCTCGGAATCCCTCCCGTGCTGATCGGAGCCGTCGCGGCATCGACAGGTAGGGAGATCGCCCTTCAATTATCCGCCCCGCTGAAATGCCTCTGAGCACGCAATGAAACAGTTCTTTAACTGGCCCTGACCTCTGACCTCCCTGCGGAGGCGGGCTAGCAAAAAGAAAACTTTAATAAACATGTTCTGGCACGCTAGCATTTGCTGGGAGAGAATGTGGATGTAGTATAAAAGCATTGTCTGGATATTGACGGAGTCAGTGCTAACACTGAATATTATCCATCACATGCACGCACGCACGCGCAGGTCAGGCATTTACACCAACAAACGTATGTGTGACCCAGATTGACACAAGATGGTAGCGACCCCCTCCTGCATATAAGCGCCTGTCATCCAGATGTCTGCGCATACAGACTCTTCTCGCCAGGAATTCTGCGTGACAGACAACTCTTCCGCTCATCCAAAATTCATAAAACCATGAGCTCCATCCTAAACCATACGACTAGTTCCTTCAGCATCAGCGTCACGTGTTCAGTCTGTTCTTCCTCTGTTTCAGACTGGAACCTGACCTCGTATGGTTCTCCCTCTCCATACGAGCGGGGGCAGACATCCATGGTATTGCCCATCGCCCTTCTGCATCTAACCCCCACTTACATCTTTGTTTTTGGCATCGGAGCCATTGCTGCGGCAGTGATGTCCTCCGCTGACTCTTTCCTGTTGTCGGCCACCTCCATCTTCACAACCAACATCTACAAGAACATCATCAGAAGCCAGGTGCACAGAGCGGAAGGGTGAAAGTGGTTCTGTGGTGAATGGCGGTAGTAGTGATGTTAGAAGTAGTAAAAGACAAACGTCATTTAAAAGCAAGGATAAAAGGGACGCTTTCACTACTTCACTGATTTGTTTACCGTTGCTATGATACGATATGACAGTTACTTAGAGTATATATAACAGCATCCAAAATGGCCGCCATTCATGCTCTATGGATCTGCTCAGTGGCGCAGTGAAACAAGAGAAAGATGTTCCTGTGCACCGCCATATTTCTATTTCCGGTGCCTCCCGTCTTGCACGTTAGCTGGCTATCCAGCGCCACAACTGTGACGGCGAGAACACTACTCAATTTATATAATCTGAAGTTGTTTGACATATTAATATATTAAGGACATAATTCAGTAGACTTATTAGTATGTGTGTGTCTGCAGCTCATGCATGACAGCACTGTTAATGGCACTTGATCATGATGTCACAAATCACAAAAATAAAAATAAAATTTCTACCGATCTGATTGATCTAAAAAGAATCGGTCTCTGGAAAAAGTATATTGAGCCAAGTGTGACAGAAAAAAATCGTAAAGCCTGTGGAGAATTTTAATTTCGCTGCCACTACGCTTGCAAACTTTCAGAGCTCTCCTTCCCACAATCCACCGTGAAATTTGAACTCCTGCCCTCGGTCAAATGAATGAGTGGTGTCATCATCACGCCCGCTAATCCCTGTTTTAATGGATATTCACCGTAACTGCTGCCAGAGTTGGAGTGATATTCCTAGAGACGCTGCGCTTCCCACTGTCGTTTCACTGTTGTAAGAATGATTGTCTGTGTTTGCTGTGAGCTGTATAAACTGCATGTATATATGTTAGTTTTTGGTTTGTTAGGATGTTGATTCATGGTTGCCCCTTAAAGGAATTGGCCGGTGTGCTCAGACCCCAGGTTAAATGCTGACATTGTCTGTGTCGAGATGTAAATCAGCCGTGATTATTGTTCAACTCGTGGATTTGTTTGTTTGCGGGCGCTATTGGAGAAAACTACCTAGACTGGGCAGTTTGTATGCACTTGCAGATAGATACAGCTATGGGAGCTGCTAAACACTCGTTTGGAATAGAATGGATGTCAATGTCAACTGAACCAATTTCAGAACGCGTGTACACAGTGAGAGGGGGTCAGTTGAACAGAAATCATGGCTGATTTACACCATGACATAGATAGTGTCAACAATTAACCCGGGGTCTTATATAGCACACCGGCCAATTCTTTTAACCGAACCAGGGTTTGTATCCACCTGACGTAAACCCCGATCTCTTCCCTTGCCCCTTACTCTAACCTGGGTTGGCATCCTGCCCCAACGCTGTCTATCAGCAAAGGTATTGTTATTACCCTACCATCCTTAAGGCTCCGTTTGGTTTTGTTGTGCAGCCTCGACTCTCGTCTTTTGCTTGTCTTGATTGAAAAGCAATTTTTTACACTTTTATTTTAGAAAAGCACTATCCAAATAGTTATTTTTATTATTTCCTGTGTGTGACAGCTGGCAGAGCATGGCACTAACACTACCTGGGTTAGAAGGGTTGATTCTGCGTGTGGCTCAATGGGTAGAGCATCACATCGACCCTGGCAGCGCTCTAGAAGGGGTTTGACTCCCGCTAGGGCCAGCCTTGCTTAAAGGCACTTTGGGTAAAAGTGTCATGTGAATGGAAATTATGGATCATCAGCATTACCCTATTTAGTGGCAAGATTATTGAAATTTGCACACAAATCATAGTCACTAATCATGGATCTAATCAGAGATTGCTTTATCTGTTTGTTAGTTTGTTTAAGCAGAGATCTCCAATCAGGTGTTAGGTTAAGGCCAAGAGTATGCAGTTTTTTTTAAATTCCAACCAAGCACAGCAATGGGCTGATTTCACTGACTAGTTATTCCATCTCTGGCTGAAGGTGTGCTACTCGTGTGAAATCACCTGGTCTAGTCTTCGGCTGGAAAGAACACCTGCATATCCTTGGGCCTCAACGGCATGTAATTGATTTGAAGTGTTTAAATTTAAATGTAATATTTAAATCTACTGAAATACTATGTCCTCCCTCCTTCAGGCGTCAGACAAAGAGCTGCAGTGGGTGATTCGCATCTGCGTGGTGGTTGTAGGGCTTCTGGGTACATCCCTCACCGTCCTGGACAACAGCGTCATGGCGTTCTGGATCCTGGGCTCAGACTTGACGTACACCATCATGCTGCCACAGCTGATCTGCGTCCTCTTCTTCGAGGTTTCCAATGGTTACGGGGCTGTGACCGGTTATCTCGTCGCCTTGGTGATGAGAGTCCTGTGCGGGGAGCCGATATTCGGGCTGCCCGTCGTCCTCCACTTCCCAGGCTGCACTTTGGAGGACGGCGTTTACGTTCAGCGCTCTCCTATCAAGACTATCTGTATGGTCTCTGCTCTGGTCTCCATCCTGCTGTGCTCCTACCTGGCTTCACTCCTGTTTAACAAGGGGATCCTTCCTGAAAGGTGGGATGTGTTCAAGGTGAAGTCCCAGAGGTCAACAACACAGCCAATGGATGATGATAAGACTTACGTTCAAAATGGAATTGACAGACTCGCCTTAGAGCCAATGTTGGACACAAGGTGTTAAAGTTTTCTTTTGTAGTTCTTTCTGTACTTTTTTGGTTTTTGTAATGTAAGTGCACCTTTCAGACATTTGAAAGTAATGCAAATGCTAAGCACTGTTTACATTAGATTTATTTAAGTATAAAAATCAATGTCTCTTCAAGGGCATTTCAGTATAAGAGTCATCAGACAAAGTTCCAGTTGCTTTTTTGAGGCAACGTTTTTTTTGGGGGTTTTTTTCAAAATGTTTTTTAGTGCTTCACCTGTACAAATCTGTCTGTTTGATTTAATTCTTGTCTTTTTACCCATTTGTGTCTTCAGTGTTTTATACCATTCCAAAGTTCACCTGGGGTCACAGCTCTAAGAAGTAACAGATATTTGGTTTTATAGGCTGCCACACAATATATGTTATAAGATTTAAGTGAAAATATGTTTAGCTACCTAACTGTAACTGGACTGTCCATCCATCCATTTATCCATTCTCTATCTCTCTCTCTCTCTGTCTTTCTCTGGTTAACAAGTAGAAAAAGTCTGTTGGTTTGTTGGTTTATGACCTTATGCTCTCTGCAGCACTGTTGCTACATTTGGAAGATAAAATTTTATGGAATTTGACATTGTCGTGTTTTCAAATAACCAGAGAATCAACGTGGCAGTGGGAAACTATAAAATGACAGGTACGGGGTGGATTTATTGAAGGTTTTTTTTTTTTTTTTAAATATTTCCTTAAATATTCTTCTTACTCCTGCACAATAAGGCAATATTCTTGATCCAGACCTTGCAATGACAATGCTGTCTTCTCTCCATCTGCATGACGAGAACATGACACTGCAAGTTATTAGACTATTACTTTGCGAGGCAGCTAGACTCGCGAGAGTTCACCGCGAGAATCGCGACCGCGAGAATACCAAACCACCTGGTGCGTCAGGTTAATTAGACGAACGTGATGAAGGAAACACACGGTATTATTGTCTCTTGTCAGCTGTAGTCGAGCTGTTACACCCTGGATATGTTATGCCCCATATGCATTTGCTCAATTTCAAAGGACGTTTTCCCATGTACATTTAAAATACGCCTTCTTTCTTGCCTCCAACCCTCCCTTTACCCACTATGTCATGTGTGAATGCACTGGGGTGTGTCGCCAAACAAGAGCAGGTTTTCAGTCATCCTAGTCATCCTCAAATAGATGCTGATATGGTTGAGTACATAATAGACCAGTCCTCAGTCGGTCAGTCATAGTTTATACGCCGCAATGGCTCTCAACATACCAGACTTGGAATCGGCGTCTGGGCATCCGTGAGGTCCAAGAGGACGGAGAGAGAGACCCAGGGAGCCTGGATAGAGACGGCCTTTCTGGCGAACAGGAGGGTCAACCTGGCGGTGGGGATCTTCACCATGACGGGTGAGTATGTCTGTCTATGTATCTGTCCATCTGTCTATCTCACTATGTGAAGTGATTGACAGATTTAGACAGTATGTCTGTTTTTGTGGGGGTTTTTTCCAAGTCACAGGAAGGTGAACTTGATGGGTCTTTTTTCAAGAACAGCTAGAAATATAATTATTGTATCTACATTTGAACATTTATTTCTGGAAAGATTAAAGGGACATTTCTATCTTAACAGTGATATTTACAAAATGCATTGTTCTTGGACTACAGCACATTGTAATTTGGAGTCTAAGTTATGTGGTCATTGTACATTCTGTGGTTTCTGCCATCTGGAAAGTTATTCATGTTTCCAATTATGGACTGTCATAAAATATAACCATAACAAGGGCTATATGAATGTATCTAGCCTGTTTATGTTTTTCCCTGTTGCAGTAACTTGGGTTGGAGGTGCCAAGGTACTCATCTGGACCCTGCAAGAAGCCATTTCATTTGTTATTGGTAAGAACCCAAGGACTAAAGATAATTTAGATCCACCATGTGAAGAAAAGGTCACCTACTCTGTCAAAATTATGGATAACACTATTTCACAACATTCCTCCAAAGATGCTTTTTAGAGGATCCCATGTAATGTATGTCCTTGTTTGACACGCTGTTACAGACCCCTTGTTTTCTTCTGTCAAAATATGAAGTTGAGGTTGTTTTTTGTAGTGATTTGTAGTATCTATGAGGGACCAATTGGGATGAAAGATTGGCTTTGTTTCAACCACACTGGTGCACCACACCCTCATGGAAAATCTAAAACGTGACACAACCCAATATATGTAATTTGTGGTGGTGTGTAGTGCTCAGTCGCAAAGATACATGTGTAGGAGGTTTGGAGAGCTTTATTTGACATGTGGGGTAACTTCATAGTTCAACAGAGTTCATAGATGAGTGTTTTTAATTAAGTGATGTACTAGACACCACCATTGATAACTCAGTTGTATGAAGTGAATCTGCTTTCCTGGGTTTTGAGTGCAATCAAAACTGGGAATTCCATTGGAAAAGTAATGTTAACATGCATGAAAAGAGCAGCAGCATTTTCTCAAGTATTATCAGTTATCCGTTTCATTGTGAAGCAAAGAGATTAGTCTGATAATTCAAAAGCACAAAGCGTTGGTTCTGTAAACAAATCTACGCCACTTCCACCCTGATAGGAGAGGTCATGTGACTTCCACTCCCACAGGAGAGGTCAGATGGCTTCCGTCTCCACATAAGAGGTCACGTGACTTCCTCCCCGACAGAAGAGGTCACGTGACTTCTGTCACCGGGGTTGAGTTGCCCCACAGTGGATGTCTGCAGCCAGCACCTCTTGGCTTACCGGGTTGATTGTAGCAGTACAGTGGTAGTAGCACAGCCCCTTACTCGTGCTACACAGAACCCAGGAACATATGCCAAGGCAATGGCAATTAAAAAATAAGTCATATACGTAAAATAACTTTTAAGGGCAATTTTACTCTTTAATTTTGCCTAGAAAATGTACTTATAATGTACTGTACCAAAAATGGAAAGGTTACAAAAGGCTCTCTATCCATTTTGGAAAAATATTTTTCAAAAACACAGATAGGACTATTCATACAAAACACACAGTGTAGAATTTGAATGGTAAATTCCATAACGGTAATGTTGGTAAATACCAATGGTAAATAAATAATTATGGAAGCCCATTCCTGGAGCTAGCCTCAAGGTCTGTTTAAAGCTACGTCAATAAAAACCTTTGCACTTTGCTGAGCTATTTTGTTGTATTTTTCTTTTTTTTTATGTTATTATTTAGTACCCTAGTACCTTCCACACCCTACTGATAGCCTGGCCTTTTCCATTGCCTCTTATTTTCTGTTATGTCTACTATGAAGTCTTCTGTTGCTGGCGGATGCAGTGGCCTAAATAGGTAAACTCTCTCTGACACAGCTGTGTCTCCCAGGGTTTCTGTCTGACTCCGGCTGTTTTGCTGGGAATTCTTGAAGTCTGGGAGGTGCAGACCTAAGAGCAGGCGTACCATACAATGACTGTTTTATATGAGGTTTATTGATGCATTAAGAGAGAGAACAGGCCAGTCTTAGAACAAGACCAATGCCGGCCAGCTGGTCACATACCCTCTTTCCAATAGAAAATATGTTGCTAGGCTTTTCTGTTCTGTTCCTGAAAACATGAGCTTGTTTATAGTTCGTTATCTCAGTCACGGGGGCCTTCTCAAGCCCAATCCTCCACACAACCAGTTAATTCCCAGCTGTAAGACTAGATCAGATGTACAGAGTCATACCAACGACCTGTTCTTCGCCAGGCCAATGAGAGACAAGAACTACGTAACTATGATGGATCCCCTTCAGAAAACATATGGAAAAGTACTGACCGGAATTCTTGCGCTCCTTCCAACAATAGCAGACGCTGTCTGGGCGCTTGCTACACTGATTTCCCTAGGTAAAAATACACTCTCGCTGCACATTAGAAAAGCCTGTTGTGTTTTTCCTCAATACCATTTTTATCCACACACTGAAGTGTGTGTGTGTGTGTGTGTGTGTGTGTGCGCGTGTGTGCGTGCGTGCGCGCGGCATGGGCCACCATTGGTGTCATTCTGGACTTCCAATTTGTCCAGTTATCTCTTGTTTTACGCAAAGAACGCACCATGCACTGAATGTACGCGGGTCTTGGAAATGTGCCAAACACAGTTCTTTTTCAGGTTTACTGTTATGTTGCTTCCTTTGTTCATAGTGTCTGTGTGTCCCCTTCCTCCTGGTGAGCGACGCCAACACAGATGTAACTGACCTTGGCCTTTGTCTTGAAGCTGAATCAAACCTGGAGGTGGATTTGATGACTTTTTAGTATTGGTTTAGTTTATCTGTATGTGCTACAAAACACTTGTTGCCTAATGTAATTCAGCTATTTCCAAGATGGAAAAATACAGAAGAAAGAATGTTTCAGATGTTGCACTTCATCCAAAATTGTCAGTGGCAATACCATTAAGTTTAATATGGGCCACATTAGCTTCAAACTTTCCAAGGCAGTTATTTTATATTAGGTTACATTAGATTTGTTTATTGTCTGTTCAGAAACAAACTAATCTTGCATGAAAGCATAGCGATGCAACAAACAAACAAAAATAAATAATAAATAAATAGACAGTAACATTGACAAACAAACATGAACAATGACAGTAAGTACATAAAACAGATTAATATTAAAATAAAGTTTGGTAACTTCTGAATGATCTACTGCTGTACACAGTGTAGGTGTGATGTGAGCAGACACAGTAGTGGATTATTTAACAACACACTGTGATAAAGTCCTATCAAACAACAAGGTCAAAGAACTATTGTCAGGGTACTAAGGTTCTGACCTTCAATCTTCTGACCGGTTACTGTTGCCATTGTACCTACATCGCTCTGGATAACAGCAGCAAAACGCTTCAAACGTAAAATAGAAAAGGTTCAGAGATGACTTGAACACAAGAGCTGTCTTGGCTTGTTTGACCTATTTTATTTTTCAGTCGATGGGGAATCTGGCATTCGATTTGGATGGATTTTCATGGATTTTCATCAAAGGACACCCTGCTCCAGCTCCGCGGCCGTGGCTCAAGCCTTCTGCTTTCCATCTGCGGGTTTCATTGCTTGGAATTCCTCCAGTGCTGATTGGAGCCCTCACAGCATCAACAGGTATGGGCAATTCTACACAAGGCTGTGACTGTGTGTTTTGTCTGATGAAGGGCTTTCTCACCTTTTTAATGAAAATGGGTTGGGCAATCTCAGTTGTATTTGTTTTTTCTCTTTTTAATCTAAAATTGTATGTTTGTAACGCACAATAAAGTTAAGTGAGTAACGCAACATACCTCACTTCAGACAGATTCACATACACATAC
>OMKK01033040.1:0-10490 GCA_900302305.1 Polymixia japonica | reverse complement strand
AGAGAGGGAGAGAGACAGAGAGAGAGACAGAAAGAGAGACAGAAAGAGAGGGAGAGAGACAGAGAGAGAGAGAGAGAGAGAGAGACAGAGAGAGAGAGAGAGAGAGAGAGAGAGAGAAAGAGAGAGAGAAAGAGAGAGAGAGAGAGAGAGGGAGATAGAGAGAGGGAGAGCGAGAGGGAGAGAGAGAGAGAGAGAGAGAGACAGACAGAAAGAGAGAAAGAGAGAGAGACAGATAGAGAGGGAGAGAGACACAGAAAGAGAGACAGAAAGAGAGGGAGAGAGACACAGAGAGACAGAGAGAGAGACACAGAGAGAGAGACAGAGAGAGAGAGAGACAGAAAGAGAGGGAGAGAGACACAGAGAGACAGAGAGAGAGAGAGACAGAAAGAGACAGAAAGAGAGGGAGAGAGACACAGAGAGACAGAGAGAGAGAGAGACACACAGAGAGAGACAGAGAGAGGGAGACACAGAGAGAGAGAGAGAGAGAGAGAGAGAGAGAGAGAGAGAGAGAGAGAGAGAGAGAGAGAGAGAGAGAGAGAGAGAGAGAGAGAGAGAGAGAGAGAGAGAGAGAGAGAGAGAGAGAGAGAGAGAGAGAGAGAGAGAGAGAGACAGAAAGAGAAAACACTAGTTAATATCTTTTTGACAGCAGTAAAGCTGGGTCTTGTGTGACATTTGTATTTTAGGCATTTAGCAGACGGTTAGGACAGAGACAGGCAGACAGACAGAAAGTCAGACAGACATGCAGACTTACTTTGTGTTTGGATTTGCGTCTTTTCTTGGCTCTCCTCTTCTCCTTCTCTCTCTCTCTCTCTTTCTTCCTCTTCCTCTTGCGGCGGTGGGCCCTCTCGTCATCGGAGCCCGTGCTGGCGTGGCGCTCCCTGCTGCGGCGGGGCCTCTCTCCTCCTCCTTCTCCTCCAGCCTCTCCTCCTCCTCCTGTCTCCTCCCCTCCCTCTACACCTCCTCCTGTGGCGGCCTCACCTCGGCCCGTCTCCTCCTGCTCCACCTCCCCCCCGTCGTCCTCCAGCTCGCCCTCCTCCAGCTCTCCATCCTCACGTCTGTATGTGGAAACGATACAAACAGGATGTTTCTTAGTCACCTTCTGACGGTTCATCACCTGGTCCAGCCTCAAAGGTTTTACAACGTACATACAATTACTTTGTTAATAGTACAACTGTAGATAATACACCTCTGCTTAGGTAGAGAGCACTATTACAACCACACTGACCAAAACCTTACGTAGCACTTCTCAAAGTCCTTTAAAAAACAATCAACTTATAATAGATAAAACCAAATATAGAGAATAAAAAGTGCTTAATAGTGATTCACGTTGATTGGTGATGAAACGAACAGGAGGACCATACAGACCTGAATGCATTTCAACTGGTATTATGCGATTTGTTAAAATCTAACATTTGACATGGAATCTAGACTTAAGATGAAGGAATGATGAATAATTTACCAAGAGGGCCGACACCCCTCTGCCCCGTTAATGATAGGTAAATATACATTGCAATGAATTTTGGTGCTCTCTTTTTTGGGGGAAAACAGTTTCATGTTTTATTCCAGATATCAGGGCTTTTGTCAGTTATTTCATGTTGGGAGGATAGAGAATGGCTGTTTAAGCATGCATGTGTGTGTGAGAGAGTCTAACAGCTGTGTTGACACAGTTCCAGTTTTTCACAGATGCATGCCTGTTTAAAGGGATAGTTCACTTTTTTGGAAATTCCAATTGCTTCAAACTTTGCACAGAGATATAAAAATGGCATCCACAAGTTCGCCTGACTCTGACCGGGTACATAGGAAAAATGGCCAAATTCCCCAAAAAACAAACTATTCCTTTAAACCACTGGAAGAACATTTAACAGAGACCACTACTCCAAATAAAAGCCCTGCTCCGAATTAAGGAATTATCCAACTGGATGATTGAAAACAAACCTTAGACCTAGGCTACAGATTTGAATAAAATTAAGTTATGGTTTTGTTTCACACAAAAATATCAAAACCAAAATACCCAGTTCTGAGGGGGAGCACTTTGCTTGACGGACAGTCAGCACATCAGGGAATTAATAACCTGCTCTCAGTGTGGTCAAGTGCTGAGGCTGAGGACTCACATGAGGCCACGTGAGCACAACCATAAGGTCCTAATTGACATGGATCACGTGTTGGACCCCAGCCCCCCACCGTGTGGTAGAGAAGAGGCAGACTATGGGGGCCACAGGTGTAGGAGGGGGAGGGAGAGGGAGGTTTAGAAGAAGCATGACAGGACAGAAGCATCATCATCAATTAAGACTGGAAAAGGTACGGCACAGCAGAATCAATCAAACTTGACATAAAGAGTTTCATTAAAAAAAAGAAAAAGAAAATCACCAGTCCATACTTTTAAAAAACACTGATGATTCAACAATCACAGCCTTAACTGTTTTGTAAGCAGATGTCAATGATGTTAATATTGTCTCCTAACTTAAAGTTTTTGTCAAACTCATCGTAACTCATCTTGGAAGAGTCTATTGTCATGTTTAGGTGGGTTACTGTCGACTGTGGTGCAATTTAACATAGTGCAAATTATGACACAGGGTAGTGCAGCGGTCTAAGCTCTGAAACAAAGAGAAAGACAAATAGCATTGTTTTATTCACGCTCTAACTCAAACTAGGCCCTGACTTTTCAGAACAAAGGCCTACACACCACATAGGCTTACACGTACTGTCTGAAAAAGACCAGAACAGGGTCCTGAAGCCAGAATTTGTGGTCCAGCCAGTGACACTTGATATGTGAAGTCTTTTTTTTCCATTGGCTGGCATAGCTATTGCCTTACAGTATTTGGTTATTCAAATGCAGACAGGTTTTGTACTCAGTGTAGAGCACACAGTGAACTGTAGCCAGTGTATACAAGAATTCTCTTAGTTGGCAGGCTTGGTGGTGGGGACAGTCAAACTGCTGAGACACAAAATGTCAGCTGGATGTCGTACACCACACCCTTAACACACCAAATTCCTTTGGGGAGGAAAATAATTAGGCTTAATCTGGTCGTCTCCTGCCGGACAAAATCTGGATCTCCCCAGCATAGACCACCAGAACCTAAAACCCTGTTTCTGGCTCACCGGCTCTGCATCATATTTCATCTCCTGAATGGAACTAAAAATAAAACACCTCATGTTGGCAGAGTTTAAGGACGATGCTACTCTGTCATTACCAATTCATATTCTACAACTTTTGATCACCTGCAGATGTCAGTTAATTTTCCTCTTTAGAAAGGGGAACACCCTTCAAATCTACCAGTTCAAATGTTATTGCTACGGTCTAAGACAGTCTAATCATTGTGAACATAAAAAACTGTCAAGGCCAGAAACCAGAAAATGAAGGCTGAAACCTGCCCTTGTTCTCAGTATTGAGCCTTGGAGTTGCTCCATATATGATTGGGAGGCTGATGTTTTAGACTCACAGAAGGTTTATACCCAAATTGGTGTCATTCTATAGTGTTAGCTCTGAAGGAGAAAATGTACTCTTATCCCCCCGAAAAATACCTGTTTTCTTCAGTCACCGTTACCCGGTTCATTCTCTGTGGAGCAGCTCTAGATAAGTATGATTCAGTGTTGCAGGATGTTCAGCAACAGATCACAGCATAGTTCTGTTTCCCTGCAAACAGGCTCAGTAACTTGTTTTCTTTTCTAATGCCCCACATACTTAGGACTAGACTCACTAACAAACCTGGAACCAAATAACAAACCCAGAAGTACTGCCTCACTGGTCCACTCTCCAACTCAGTGTTAGAAAACCCTAAAAAGCTAAACTGTCTTTCTTACAGTTAGGCAAAAACCTCACTAACCACAAAGCCAATCTGTTAATCAAGCCTGTCAAGGCACGGCCACATACACTCACACTGGCCTGTCCTTCATTAGATAGAACTCTCTATTGATCAGGATGGAGGGCTCTCTATCCT
Source organism: Polymixia japonica (assembly GCA_900302305.1). Classification (NCBI taxonomy): domain Eukaryota; kingdom Metazoa; phylum Chordata; class Actinopteri; order Polymixiiformes; family Polymixiidae; genus Polymixia; species Polymixia japonica. The sequence goes on along the minus strand of OMKK01033040.1, from coordinate 6,552 downwards.
AGCAGAGGTTTGGCTACAAGGAAGGAGGTGGCTGTGGACGGGGAGTGGCTGGGTCTCACCATGGGAACAAAGACTACTAACACAGCTGACTACTACTGGCCTCTAGCCTGTTGGGGTGCCACATACATAATCTATGGATTTACAAAGTGCCAGATTACATAAAACACTACAATACAGACAAATTCCAACCAGATTTGTTTATGCTCAGTTGAGAGATGAAGGGGACACATCCATGTCTCTCCATATGTGAGTGTGAAGTTAAAGGCTTAAAGTGCTGCAATCCTAACACCCCAAATTTAGGCTGAAGAGATCTGTACACAAGAGAAAGTCACTTACAACATAGGTTACTCCTTAGGCCAGCACAACAACTGCTTCCACCTGAACCCAATAAAACCCAACTCTTCAAGTCATTTGGCCTTGATATTAAATATGCCAAAGTTTTTTTTAATTTAGATGCTTAACCATAACTCCAAAGTGACATCTGTACAGGCCTGAACACACCCAACTACAGAAGTTTAAGTCAGAACTGTCAAAGGCTCCAAATAACAAATATGATTGTGGTCTATTATCAAGCACAACTGTACCAAAAATATTGACCATGCATTATGGGACAATATTAGCTCAAAGGATGAGTCCATAAGTAAATCATTTTACAAGCAAAGGGCCATGATTAAAATGATGGGGAATACTTACTGTGAGAGGCTTTCTTCACATTTTGCATTCAAAACCATTGACAAAAGTTTGTCCTTAAGTTTTAGGGGCACACATTAGGATTTGTGGGGCTTGAAATTGGGGTCAACTGTTAGAAAGTGGGGGCTGTGGAAAGGGAAACTTTGTGTTTGACTTGAAACACTTTTGGGATGCTTTGCAAACGTTTTACACATTTGTGGGAACTGTGTGGGTGTTTGGGACTAGTCAGTGCGGACACGACTGTGAATAAAAACACATAGTTAGACATCGTTATCCATGACGACCACGAGTATTAAAACAGCTAGCTAGCTAGCTGCTAACAGTGATCGATAAGGCAATAAACCTACCCATTTGTCTTTTATAAATATTATCTTTAGGAAATTACCAGTTGAAATCAGGTTGCAAAGTGTTTCCAATGAGGGTAAAGCTGAGAGCAAGTTGTTTTTCTATCGTTATTCGGTCGTATGGCGACGCCAAACACTAATAATTTGAAGTGCGTAGGACGAACAGCTAGCTAAGCGAATGCTATCGTTGATGCTAATGTTAGTCGCGTTAAGACCAGCTAATAATGCGTTTGGATTCTTTTGGGATGTATTTGTTAACTAAACGTTGTTTAAGCTGATCTGACGACGTCGTTCGTATTTAAGTCAATCAAAGACGCAGGAATTCAAAAAAATGTCTTCGAATATTGACGGTTAGCTAGTCATTAGCCTAGCTTATCTCTGCCAGCTGTCTGCTAGCCAACAAGCTAAACGGCTAAGCTAGCTAGTAAATAGGCTCATTAAAACAAGACAATACTTGTTTAAATTAAATGAACTTTAACACGTGTGTCGTTAGTTTAATGAGTCGTTACCCACCAGACTCCTACATTAACATTAAAGTCAGTTGTTTAGTTCACTGCTGGTAACGATGGGATGGCCTTGTACTGGTTAAATTGGTTTATATGTTGATGAAACTTGATCAATTGTTTCGACTTCGTCTTTTTCCTTTTGTTCTGTGTCGACTGATCGCTGATTGTGGAAACATTAATGAAATAAAATAACGGGAAGATCCAGGTTCTGTTTGACCTCCAGCCGTTCGTTACCTTTGTACTTGTTTTCCAGAAAAGGCGAGTTTAATCCCTTTGAAAGAAAAAAAAAAGAAAAAGAAACCCCGGGCTTCTGTGTAAAAGCACAGGACAAATAAATAATTGCATTTAAATATGATGGTAGAATTACTGGACCTTTCGTCAGTCAGACTGGTGTGTTCGTGGTTGGTAGTTGGGGAGTTTGGATGGACAGTCATGCTTTCCATTTCCTCTAGCTACTGGTTTCTACTGGCTTATGCGTCACTTCACTTGGATCTACTGATTATTTTGGCTTTAGGAAGAGTTTCAGTTCATAGTAGTCAATTCTCCACTAACAGTTGTAAGAGAAATATGATGAACTTGGGTCCTGACGTTCTCCGTCCTACAGTAGCGATGTGAAAGACTCATTTACTTAAAATGGCGGAGCGTCTTCTCCAAAAGAGAAGAGGCGGATTTCTCCGAGAGTGGCGTCATAGCGTGTTACGTTTTCGGACGTTAGCCACGCCCCGTAGTCTGTGTGTAGGTGCTTTGACGTGAGCTACGTGTCCTATCTGTTATCATAAGTTATCATAAGTTATCAGAGTAGGTTGGTAAAGTTCAGTATCCTGCAGCAGTAGCCCCTTATTGTTTTTGGAGTAAAGCAATATTTTCTCCTTTCGTTAGTCAGTTGGAGACAAACATAGCAAACATAACCATTTTGTTTATAGAACCTTAGCTGGTTGTTATGGGTTGTTATTTTCTGTCTTAAAGGTGCTATCTGTAATATGTTAAAATCAAATAAAATGTGGAATTACCACAGTCTACACCCAATCTATACCCACTTTGTCTCAAGAATTTCACTGCTCAGAATGACCCTGTGTTATAATGTGCACATGACAATAAACACTTTGACTTTGACTTTCTGCAGCGATGGGGCCGGTGTGCCAAGGTGTAAAAATGGGCAGGGTTTCAGGTGGTCTGCAAATTCCACAAACCCGTGTCTGTTCATGTCAACTACAAGCCACCAAGTTTACTGCTCACCGCTCACAAGGAATAGCTTCAAGGAAAAACTTCCTGAGATTGTTTCCCTGTATCCATATTTGTTTGACTCTTTGTGGTGCGACTACAAAGACAAAAGTCCCTCCTGCTCTGTGTTGTGTCCATCTTTTGAATAAAATGTGTGCGTTGATGGCGTGGTAGGTGATTATATGTGTGAAATTAGATTTGGTAGAGTTGACGGTGCTTAGTTTATTAATGGAAAAAAATGCAGTGGTATGTGTTGAACAGCACCCTGGAGAGGAGAGCGATTCACACCAGTCCTACCCTGCTTCCCTATCATGCTACAGTCTTCCTCACCTTCATCACACTATTGTTCTGCAAATACTCAGGTGTTATATGTGTAAAATAAGTTCTCTTGTTTTGAGAGAGAGAGAGAGGTGTGTGTGTGTGTGTGATAGAGAATTATATGCCCCTGAGAAGGATTGGCACTGTGCAACTTCTTTTATCTAGTCACCTTAGCCTTAGTTACACCATATTGTTTATTCTGTCATATTTCATCTTGTTTCATTTTAATTTGCTTATCTACTATTATATTTATTGTTTTTATCCATACTTGTCTAGTCAAGCTGAAGGCCACATAGTCTACAGTAATGAAGCACAACTTCCTGCAGCTGAACAGCTCCAAGACTAGGGCATTCTAGTCAGTACCCCACACCAGGTCCGGTCATCCATCATAACCAGCATCACCTTCTCTGGTCTGGACATTCCCCTTTCATCCTTAGTCACTAACCTGGGTGTCAAAATAGACCCTCATTTCACCTTTGAGGCTCACATCAAACACCTGTGCAAGACCTCCTTCTACCACCTCAGGAACATCGGCAAACTCCATCCCACACTCACTCTTGCAGATGCAGAAAAGCTTGTCCAGGCCTTCGTCTCCTCCAGGCTGGACTATTGCAACGCACTCCTAATCGGGATCCCAAGCAAAAACACCCAGAAGCTGCAGTACATTCAAACTGCGCTGCTAGGATCCTGACGAGGGGGTGTAAATACGGCCACATCACCCCGATCCTCAAATCACTCCACTGGCTTCCTGTCTTACTCAGGATTGAATACAAAGTCTCCCTCCTTACCTACCAGTGCATCCATGGCAATGCTACCTGAAGGAACTCCTAAATCCACAAACCATCACACGTCACCTCCGCTCTGGATCTGCCAATCTCCTTAAACCTCCCAGGACCAAACTCTGTACAATGGGAGATAGGGCCTTCTGCTCTGTTGCTCCCAGTCTGTGGAATGTTCTCCCCGACCATCTGAGGACACCACAGACTGTGGATGCTTCTAAACGTGGCTTAAAAACCCACCTTTTCAGTAGAGCTTTTCTCTAGATTTGCCTTTTTCTTTTCTTTTCTTATTATTCATTGTGTGTTATTGTATATTGTAGCACTTTGAGATTTGCTGTATATAAAGTGCAATATAAATTAAATGTATTATTATTATTAGATAGGGCACTGCTGCTCAGCCTTGCGTCCAATTTTTTCCAGTGGCCACTCACGGTATTGCAACGCAAATTCCCCTGCGGCCCAAAAAGCATTTTCCCCATAGACCACCGTTGTAAAAGAGACATCTGTAAAACTGTTGACAGGACACCTCCAGTTATAAACATGGTCAATTTGTATTGCTCTTTGTATTGTATATTTTAAGCCATGGGGGTTTAATCTTTGTAAAACTTTTCCAAAGCCTAGAGAAGTCATTTTCTGGATGATGTCACCGCTGAGTACTATGCTACTCGTGTTCGTGTTGTTTTTTGGGAACAAGGTTGCTTGCTAAGCAAACACTGTACGGATGTGCAAAAATTAAAGTGAAAACTTAATGAATGACACAAAGTCGAGCCTTCTTTTTCACACATCAAGATATTTTGTGGTTTTGCGTCAAAATTATTTGTCACTTGTTAGACTTTGTTCTCGAATTTAATTGTTTTATTATTGATATATTAGCCGCGTAATGACTGGATTTACTGATATGACACTTGGCAATCTTTCTACTACACCCGTAACAGTTTTCAGGGTATTATAATTTCGGAAGTCATTTACCTTATATGTGATAGTTCATGTGATCTACGCCAGCAGTGTCTCATCCAGTCATTACACGGCTAATATATCAATACATGTCAATCAAATTTCCCTAGGGACTAATAAAATAATCTTGAATCTTGAATCCTTTGGCACTGATGACTGAAGTTTGCCAAGCCTATAAATACATCCATGGTTTCAAACAAGTCCCTTAGAAGTCCGCTAGCATAGCATTCATGAAGTTGTCAGATCCAGAACGTGGTTTGCTTGTTCACATGGGCCAGAGGAATGATGGAATTAACACTACTGCGTATATGCAGTGGGCCGGATAGCCCGGAAGTAACCTGGAAGATAGAAACGTTTTTGGCATATGCGCCAGGCAACCAGTTCTCATTGGATTGAATAGGTGCCATCTTGGAGTCCAGTATCCAGTTATTACAATACATCCATGGTATGAGCCTTTTCAGTGAGAGGAACATGTGATTGTCATCATGTAATTTCTCATGTATTTGCGCACCAATATTTTAAGCGGTGATAGATTTGACTGCCGTTTTCTGAACTGGTGATAGCTGCAGTAATTAGTCAACAGATAAAAGAGGATGTTGTTTACATGTTGTCTTTGGTTTTGGATAAAACAGCTCTTAAGAAAGTACACATTAGCTAAATAATCACATGGAAACGTGATTTGAAGCCTGCTTCTAAAAATAGAATACACAGCTTATTTCACACCAAAATAAGATATTGCTAAATGTTTACCAAAATACCAGATGCAAACTGGAATGTGCGTGTCTTTTACAGTAAAATGAGCAATGTATCCATGACTTCAAAGAACCATGTTACTCACAAACAGTATCACCCTTATCACCTCATACATCTGCTGGTGATTACCCAAAATCCCCAACTTTACCAAACAGTGGCATTTCACCCCAACTCAAGCGGGTGGTGTTATACCCATTTATGCACAAATTTAATCAGACTTTCTTGCTAACTATCGTAACGGTAACTAGTGGACAACTGAACACCTTATGGGCCATTCTGGAACAATTTGGAACAAAGATGTTTTTAAAGGGTGCTACTGACAACATTCAGCCACTAGATGTTGCACTCCCCTTCCCCCCTCCATTGTATTCACTTCACAACACCACTGTTGCTCGAAACACATGACCCCTCAAGTGGTTGCCAGTTCGTAGTTTCATAGTCGAGTGGAGTGAGACATCAAGTGATGGATCTTTCATGGTCCATCCCCATCCATCCATCATCATCCGCTTATCCGGGGTCGGGTCGCGGGGGCAGCAGTTCCAACAGGAGACCCCAGACTTCCCTTTCCTGGGCCACATCGACCAGCTCTGCCTGGGGGACCCCGAGGCGTTCCCAGGCCAGTGTGGAGATATAATCTCTCCACCTAACCCTGGGTCTTCCCCGGGGTCTCCTCCCAGCTGGACGTGCCTGAAACACCTCCCTAGGGAGGCGCCCAGGGGGCATCCTTACCAGATGCCCGAACCACCTCAACTGGCTCCTTTCGACGCAAAGGAGCAGCGGTTCTACTCTGAGCTCCTCTCGGATGACCGAGCTCCTCACCCTATCACTAAGGGAGAAACCCGCCACCCTCCTGAGGAAACCCATTTCGGCCGCTTGTACCCGCGATCTCATTCTTTCAGTCATTACCCAGTCCTCATGACCATAGGTGAGGGTAGGAACGAAGATCGACCGGTAGATCGAGAGCTTTGCCTTCCGGCTCAGCTCTCT
>OMKK01033034.1:4181-14388 GCA_900302305.1 Polymixia japonica | reverse complement strand
AGAGAGAGAGAGAAAATCCCTGCTAATCTCTCAAATGACTCTTTCAGTGACTATCTTCTCGTTCACTGCTAAGATGGTTGTGAATGTGTTAAAGAGGGAGAGAGACAGAGACTAAGAGGGAGAGAGAGAAGAGCAGAACAGACATGGGTGGGAACAGGAAAGGAGAAAGAAATAAGAGACTAAATCTGACTCTATATCCCCCCTAACTATAGAAGGAGCAGTGGTAAAAAATGGACATTTCTAGAATTTGCTAAAGTCTTTTTTCCTTCTCTATTTTGGATTCATTTAAAATGTAGTGTACACAATGACCACGAATAGAATAAAAACCTTTCAAAACCTGTTCAACAGAGTCCTTCCCATCAGATGTGTGTTTTGGACTCAGCCTTCTCACGTCCCCGAGGGCCCAGTAAGACACGCATCTATTTTAAGAGGACAGGCTTAGCCATTGCCCTGCCCCTGTAGCTATAGGTCAGGGTTAAGAGCTTTGCTAAAGGGCAGAACTTCAAGTAGAAGTGAAAAGGGTAAAAAGTACTGAGCATTGTTTCAACACACGTGTTGGATAACGTCAAATGTTAAAAAAACAACTGGCTTGGTTGTTTTTGCAACAGCGATGTAAAAAAATAATACCAGTAGGAAACTCAAGGGGTCTACTAGGTATTGGGGTATTTCTTGCATTATATATATTTTTTAACTTTCAAATGACACATTGTGTGGAGAATCAATAAATAAATTATATTTATTTTCCTATTCTCATATTTCTTAAATTAAAAATCTGTTAAATTAAAGTCCTTTACTTGTAAACTACATTTGGGCATTGCAGTGTTATTGTGTGAACAGGTTAATGCTTTAATGAGTGACATGTAATGAATAGATGAAGGGATGGTACAACATTTACATTCAGAACCCAGAAGAGGACAGAAGTGTTCCCAGACACACTATATTATTATAATTGTAGGCTCCCAGCAGTGGAATGAGTACAAGTGAATATGGCCGACAACAGTAACAGTAAGTTTCCACTCAGTGTGTAGTTTTACATGCCAATTATGCGTAAGGAGGTTTTCAATTTGGAGAAAAATGTACTTAGCCCCAATTAATGTTACTTGCACATACAGAAAAGTGTTCAACAGTAACCTTACCTGTCTAAACCTCAATAGTGTTTGTTTAGTCTAACTAACTTAATAACTGAACATGGTGGGATAACTTCACTTTCAGAAAGCAAATCACAGTCAGGATGCACACGGCTACAGAATCTATTCTCCACCTAACTGGGCGGAGGCCATGATTTATACACTATTTGTAACAGGAGCACAGGAAGATGTTCTATGTGATCAACCGGATTTAAAAGTGTGATATTATCATTTAAACAAACAAGTTATATATTTTACAGAAAGATGCTTAGAGATGACAGGCAGTGACAGAGATGACAGTTATGAAAGTGTGTGTTTATCACAGTAACAGAATGTGATGACCAGTAGGGTTGAGCTGAATACTGAAACGAGTATCCAGTATGGATGAAGTTACTTTTTACGAGCACAAGTATCATCCGAGTAAAATGTGTCAATATCTGTACTCGTGATGAAGGAAAATCCTCATTGGGTAGCTGTGTCCACATCGCTCTGTGATAGGCCAGCTACACACAGAGCCCCGCCTCCTCCCCTGCACAGAGTGCTGCAGCTCTGCTGCACCACACAGACGCAGTCTCGCCATCGTCACAGGCAGCCGCTCTGTCCAGCGTCCACAGGCATTAACAGGTCGCGACTCTTCTCTCTTCTCTGCTTCTACACTGGCAGTTACGTTCGTCCATAGGCTCGCTTCTACCTCGGTAAAATATCTTCAGCAGAGGCTGAATGTATATTTCCATGTTGGCTCTCCAACAGGCTATGTCTGCATAAATCGCCCAGCTTCACACCAGCAGTTCATTTAAAAAATAATAAAACCAGAGAAACCAAAGTACATTATTATTTTTATTTCATGACTGGCCTGACACTTTTTTCTCACTAAAGCTCATACAAATAAATAACAGTATAATAAATATTATATATATAGGCTTTATATATTAGTATATACAGTATATTGAACTGTTACATAGCCTATGTGTTTGACTGTACACTCTCTCTCTCTCTCTCTCTAACTGGGCGCTCACACTGGCAGTGACAACAAGTGACAAAGCGGCCAGAAGTCATTCATTTCCAGTGGTCACTGGGCTACACTGAGCAACATGGAGCAACGAGTCGCCTGGCAACAAACTCACCAAAACTGAACTCAAATTCAACTTTATGCGAATGAGCAGCGACATTGTCACAAGACGGCCAATCAGAGGGCAGATGTGTTCCTCTTATATTCTTTCACTGTGAAACGTTTTCTTAAACTTTAGTTCCTATATTGTTGTATGTTAGTTCCCATCTACCCACTACTTCCTGTTCAAATACGTTTTTATACTTATCAGGTCCTAGTAATCCCAAATAGCTAGGAGAATTTTTTCTGTATGAATTTTCCTTGCTCCATACTCCAAACTAGGAATGTCCTTTTTGTCTGTAGAAACAGTCTGTCAGACCTATTGACCTGTGTGAAATGCTACATAACAGTTGTGTTAAGTTTGCAAGCATAGGAACATTACATGTCACACACCGCATACAAGACGACAATAAAGTCCCCATGTCCTTAAACAAGTACTTCCTAATTAGCTGCATCGTAGTGTGTTACTATTGCTATAATTTGTCAAATTTGTATGACATATCAAACTACAGACGTTTTTACACATACACACATTGATGTAGGCATATTTTTGACCCTTTTCACTCGCCATACCCTCGATCTTTTGGTTGGAATCACTTCAATTACATCTCCACATCTCTACCTGTGCTGGTTATTGTGCTGGTTATTCTTGATGCAACAGAAGTCTCTTTTTTCACACTTTTTTTGAGCAAATCAAATGTGGCACAACAGTCAGTCAACCATCATTGAATAACAATTAACTGCTGTTGTTATTATTTAGCCAGCAGATCATATTTCAAATTACAATCATCAGTTGAATATTGGAGGGGCCAAAAACAGCTAAGCTGTTTGGTAATGTGGATCATAAAGCCATTATACCTCTTGCTAAATGCAATCACAATAAATTATAGACAGAGAGACAGCATTCTTGGAGGCCTGGAAATTGAGTGCTTGTTATTCTGGATGACTGCCTGTTGGTGTGAATGGGGGGGTGAATGTACCATGGCCTAAACAGGTCAAATCAAGATCCAAGCTGCTTTTTATCATCTGAGAAGCAGGGATGAGTCCATAAAGGGACATTCAGAATCTGTCACCATAATGAGACAGACGGTGCATACGGTAATTCAAGGAGCAACTGAAAGTTATACATGACATGTTGTTGAGGGGACAGGTAAGGTCCTGAGCTGGATAATACATATTCTCCCAAGAAGAATGTGTACAGATCTTAACATGTTCAAACCTTTCGTGTTAAATGGATAGATCATTTGATTAGCTGCGAGATGCCTGACAGTTGCAATACAAATATTTGCCTTTCTGAAAACCCTTCTAGGAAAGGCAGTTTGTGGCTGAATTAAATACGAGCCTTGGATGTAAATGTAGGATGAGTTGTCAGACTTGTTGGGCTCAGCAGTATATCTCTGTCTTGTTCTACGTAACTCCTGAACCTTTCTGTTTGGCTGCGCCTTCTACCTTTTTAAGTAATCCCTTTACATAATGTACTCACAGCTGCTGTGAGTCTTGGCTAGGAGACAGTGGAGCTGTGGTGTCAACAATCCATAACCAGGAATTACCCTTAAGCATTACACTATACCCCAGGTCTATGTGCTTATGTGCCTGTGTGTGTGTCTGTGTTTATGTGTGTGTGCTGATATGTGTGATGGTGTTATTAGCATTGTGTATGTGTAGAAGTATATGAGTGTGCATGTCATCCTAATACTTACAAAGGTGTCTGGTTGTCCATAAGTAGAATAACTGTGGAAACCCCCCATGTTAACATCAGACACCCACACACAGCTATTTGCAGAGATATGTAGAGATGCTTACATGCACTGGGGAATGGATGGAGACATTCAAGAGGATCAAATAGGGCTGGACAGCTTTGTTGGAGCAGGGATATGTTCAGCCGAAACCCTTTGAACGAATGATACAGTATATGTATCGACAGACTCCAACATTCATATCCTGGAAGATTTTGTATCAGCATTAAAACAGTGATGTGCAAGATAATCAGATATCATGATAATAATAATCAGATCTATGATAATAATATGCTGCATAATACTCCGCAATTATACCCAAAACCTGAAGTGAAGGTACAGTAGGATGTCAGCCATGTGGAAACAATGTGCCCTAAAATGAACGCATAAACAATCCTTATCTACATTGTAAATAGCCAAGAACATCTGAAGTGTATCGCTGCATCCGTAGTCTCTCACCAGTGCATGACTCATAATACAAATAATGGGATACACACCCGCAAACATAGCTCACTGAATAAAAAAGACAAACCCACAAACTTCCTATTACATTGGCACTGATGTAACAATAATATTGTTACAGCCCTGATACCAAACGTATTCACAATCCACCCTTCTGAGGAGAGCTGAACTAAATATAACAGTAGTGCAACAGAGTATAGAAGAAAGAGGCCAGTAGGAAGTTGCTGAAACACTTAACTAGGTCCCATCCAGCTAGATGCTTGGCTAAGCACAAATAGAGGACAGCGCCTCTGGAAGGTAATGCAGTCAGTCACACCCTGAGGATTGTGTGTATGTGTGTGTGTTTGTTTTGCAGGCGTGTCCCCGTTAACTCCCTGCATCAGGCAGAAAGACAAAGCTGCTGAACTGTAAAAGGCTCAATTCTCTATATTTTGCGTTCTGCATCTTTCTCTCCCTCTCTGTCTTGCTCTCTCTCGCCCCTTGGAGCCCAGTGGACTAGGTAGCCTAGCTAGCATAGGCCAATCTTATTAAAAATGCACATGCATCAGTCAACCAGGCACACCTTTTGTTTACGCTCCTTTTTAGGTAACCTTCCCAAGGGCCTGGTGTATACAACTGGTGGCCTCCTAGTTTAATGTCAGTATTGTCTCCCAGTTCAAAATGTCACACATCCACATTTACCACTTTCACCATGAGTTGAGAGGCCCAACGGCACATTGAGTCACCCATAACCTCAACTCAGTAATGCCACGCCCCTGAGCAAGGACACCTGACAAGTACCGTGATAGAGTACAGTGGGCAGTTGCAGGCACTATTTCATTGTAGTTGTATCTGGCTATGTAAAAAAATGGTAAACTAAAGTCTTACAATGGATTTCTTTCAGTGTCTTCACAGCAACATCTGTCAGGTGCTTAAAGTCTTTGTTTTGGCTGGACCACAACAGTGTGGCCAGCCCTATAAACACGAATGTCTGTCCGTCCATCACTGACTCACTGACTGAGTGATGAAGTTACATCATTGGTCGGCCGAGTGTTGGAGTTTCCCCATTGGCCGTTGCTCTTTCAAAATGAATCAGTGTGACAATTTCAGACGTTGACCATACACAGTCCAGCCATTTACTAGATTTTGACCTGGTCTTGCTTTAATGTATTTTAGTAACACTACATTTACACTTAAGTCCATTGTAAGATGAGATAATAAGATTTGATTAACTTTCCCTGTGGGGAAATTAAGTTGTTGGTGAAGCCATTTTTCTTTTTTACAGTAATTACAGAATATTTCTGTGTACTTACTCATACAAAGGTTAATACACAGGGGTAAGGTAATACACGGGGATAAGGCACGATACCATATATTTCCATATAATGTTTGAAAGGAAATAGGTTGCATCAGCAGCCGTTCCTGACTACAGATCAGTCACTATAGGCTGGGTCCCCAGTAGCACTTAACAGTAGTACCAGATATCAGTGGCTGAAGTCAGAATCAGAATCAGAATTACTTTATTAATCCCGAGGGGAAATTACTTTTTGTTACAGCAGCTCCTGTTCAAGTGTATCAAGTGTTCAGTGAACTACAGTGTGAAGTTTGAAACTGTTCTGAACTGTTCTGAACTTAACCAGTGAGTCTGGAGAGAGCTGTGATGATGATAGTGATGCTTTTAAGAGTCACAGAGAAAAGGGAGAGAGATAAATAGAGAGCGGGGGAGATGAGGAGAGGGAGAACTCTATTTATCTCATTCTTTACTAAATCAGAGAGTGGGTGATTGTGTGTCTCATGTACACCATACAGCTGACTTTCTAAAGATGTGTGGCTCATGGAGAGGAGAAGATCCTAGCAGAGCGGCTGGCTGCTGTAATAAAATTAACAATTCCTGATACATGCAGACATACATACATACATGAGAGAGTAAAGTCTGTGTTTGCATGTCCAGTTATGTGTGTATACATGAGTGTATTGTATGACGTCTTTCAAAGTGTGTAAAACAGCAAAACACACTACGCACAAGTATGGGAAGCAGACTGACATGCAGACTGACATGCTTCCTTAATCAATCAGATTGAAAGCCAATCCTACATCTCCCCCCAGCTCCATTTACGTCTATTGCTGATTAAATTCCCTCTTGGACACGCGGGAGATTGTTTGCCCTTACAGGTGTCAAACAGAGCTCTTCTACCCCCCCCACCCTTTGCTTAGGAGCCACAGCGGGAGATTGTTTGCCCTTACAGGTGTCAGAGCTCTTCTACCCCCCCCCACCCTTTGCTTAGGAGCCACAGCATGGCAGGAACATGCTAGGGCTGAAGGGTTGGTTCCCACTGGGCTGCCCATGCTAATTATGGATGTACATGGTCAAATGGTATACTACTAATTTATCATTAGTGACCCTATTATTAAGCCACAGGCCGAGATTAGAACTTGGAATGCAGACATGAATAGACATGAGTGTCACATGTCATGTCACACAAGGTAAATCCTGTTCTGCTGTCCTACTTGTGGGACTCCTTTGGAAAGAATGGGCACAATGTTCTACCCTCATAAACAACCAACCTGACATTTCACTACAAAGTCCACTACCCCCCTCTGCATACTGCTTAAATGACATACAAAGCACTCACAAAATGTAGGCAACTCCCATCCCACAGCAATTGATACTAATTTGTTAAAAGCCAGGAACACATACAAATTGAGGTAAACGTCCAGAATGCATTAAAAGAAAGAACAAAATAGAATAATTTTGTTGGCACAAAATATGTATTACATGGCATAGACATAAATATGTCAAGAAAGTAAAATAGGAAATGTTAACATACTCATCTCACATTGCAATACAGGATCCGGGCATTAGCCCAGACATGAAGAACTATTAAAGGAGCGGTTCTGATCTATCACTGTACACTGTGTGGCTACATTGGTCCACCATAACATAGACATTTTAGAGATATACAGTCTACAATCCACAAATGAGGGTCTTTGTCTTTATTATTGTGCGAGTGTGCATTGGCCTATAGTCCCATGAACCTGGCGGATGCAGTTCTGGGAGTCGGTCAGGAAGACAAAGGATCACAGCATCACAGCTGACACTAAGATACTGTATCCAGCTGTCATACAGTATAGAGGATTAACCGGGGTTTGTGTCTCTAAATAGCTTGTACAGTAGGACGGCCACATAGCAAAGCGCCGATCAACACGACTCATTGTATGTTCAAATAATCTCTATTGCTACGGCCTATTCTAAATGTTTATTTTGACCAAAGGTGCTGCATTATCACTCAGTCCTAGATGACTGCGCTCACCTCCAGAAACATCCAACATGTCAGAGCTATGCCGGGTCGTAGGCTCCTCATATCTCCGCCTTTACGAAAGTAAAACCTCCGCTTCTTGAGAAAAATGAAGATGTGGAGGAAAACCGCTCCGTCGCTATGTCGATGTCATGCCGAGAAACGGCGAAACGAGATTAAAAGCGAAACGCGATTCCGACGTCGTCCACACGACGCGTCCTGCTCCTTCACTGTCTGGACGGGACTGATCCCACACGGAGCTGTTTCAGCTCAATGTTCACGACTAAAAGCCGAACGGTGAAAAGACAGGTTGTATGTCAACTGTCTTCGGTAACAAACTATTCTAAAGACAAAGAGGAATATTCCCATGTTAGATGTTCCACGCCCCTTTCCAGCCCCCCTCCCCCCAACACACACACACACACACACACACACACACTCACACAACCAGTATGTTCAAAGGTGATTCCTTCAATTAAAAGGTGTCCCTAGGACATGTAACTAATGTCAACATACCAAGCCTACCCACTCCCGTTACTGGTATACAATTCTGCACGACAAGATATTCTTACAGCCACATGCATTTTATTGTACAGTCCAAGAAACTCTGAGTAATTGTCCTCTCTGAGGCCTTTCTGTCTACTGTCTATCTATAGATAAATCAAATACAGATAAATCATAGCATTGCCTAATTCGCTTCCCCGAATGGAATAATAATTAATAGATTAACATCAAATAAGGCTTTTAGTCTGAATTGCTATTTCAGTTGCGACAAGAGAGTAGATGATGTCCTGTGCACGTGGACGCGCGTCATAGTGCACGCGCTCTGCTTCTCTGCTGCTGTGCGCGCTCACGGTCAAACAACACGCACGCGCCGCGCGCCGCGAGACCGCTCCTCTTTAGTATTACTTGGTTTCGGATCAAAAACCTAAATGTGTGGCATCGCCCGCCCACAGATGTGCGAAACTGTGTCCAAAAGCCTTGTCGCTAGAGGGCAGATGTCTTCATAACATAAGGCTGTAGCCAGGGAATAGTGATGGGAGTTCCGGCTCTTTTTAGTGAGTCAGATCATTTGGCTCGGCTCATTCATCTCCGGCTCTTTCGGCTCCCAAACAACTCTTCATTTGCCACTTCTGGTTTTTATAATTCAGCCAAATTTAGCAATGTTTTGACCTATGATTGGTGTATGTGCACATATATCACTTAAATTATTCAATGTAAGTATACTAAACTTTATAATTTCCAGAATACCATTATTTTACATTATGTTTGGTATAAAAATCTTAAATAATGTAAAAACATCAAACACTATTACACGTGTATTGAATGTTTTATTTATATTCAACGATCCAAAACACAAACCATTCCAAACAAATCCTGGTCACTGCCTAAGTTACTTCCTCATTTGTTGCAAGAAATAAATATACAAGATTCTTAATCTGCAATACATTGAAATAGTCATGTTGATGGTTAAAGCTCATTTAAAAACATTTGTCGGGTCCAAAATGAATGTTTTGTTTATCTCTGTGTAAGATGTCTGACATTTGGTTCCTGCTTCTAACAAGGTTTATGAGCCAATAGTATAACGATGTTGGTATCATGTGGTATCTTTGTCGTCAGCCATCAAGAGCAGTTGGCAGTTAACTATTAACTAGCTTATCTTAATTGTCCAAACAACAATAACCCATAAAATTACAATTTGGCATATTTAGACACAATCAACAACAGCTACCAACAACCATAGTTCTTACAACCGTAACTAATGTGTTGTCACCAGTTAGATTGTCAAAATTAGAAAAATAACAGCTTCAATCCCAGAGGAGATATGTTAGCATAGTGATAGTTGCGTCCAGTTACCTAACGTTATAGTTTCCTCAAACAATGTATAATGAAGATGCGCTCTCAGACGGGAGCCAGCTCCCATAGTTCACTTACAGGAGTTGGCTCATAGAGACAAATCACTAGTTTGGAAGTCAGTGAGGTCCAGTAGCGAAAAGGGAAATCTTTTGGGGTTGCCACCGCACACCATGTGTTTCTTGATGTTAAAGTGTAACTACACTCCCAGGTGTGAGCCTGACTCTACCCACTGCATAATTCTGAGAGGGGGGCGGGGAGGGCCCCTGGCTTTTCTTTAATCTCATTCTTGAAGCATTGGCCTTGCAAGGCTGATTTAAAACAGTAGATGGTGTGTTGAGCCATTTTTAACCCTATCCATTTGTATAAATGTGGTGTCAATATTAACACCAGCATTGATGTGTTTCATCACAGTCATATATTTTAGTTTACAGCTCAAAAAAAGTAGGTTTTGCTATGTAATGTTGATAGATATAATGACATTGTAGCTATGATACTGATTAATTTATGATACTGATACAAGAGCGGGACTTTTTTTGATGTACTATTCTTTCACCAAGAAAGGAAAACCGGGTACCAAAAAGAAAAGAAAGAAAGGAAAGAAAGAAAAAGAAAGCGAACTGAGGGAAAACAACTGCTGACTCA
>OMKK01033033.1:0-22182 GCA_900302305.1 Polymixia japonica | reverse complement strand
ACTTATCTTATTTTATATATATTTTTTATTTATACTACGTAGTTGAAGGTAGTAGTTTCACTGCTCAGAATGACCCCGTGTTATAATGTGCACATGACAATAAACACTTTGAAGTTGAAGTTGAAGTTGAAGTTGAACTCGATTCCGTACCATTTTCAGTCTGAAGTCGTGCCCTTTGAGCATTGATTTCAGTGATCAGGCGAGAGTTCTCATCGTGTTTTGTCTTGTATTCACTCAGTTGGTCTTCCAGAGAGCGACACAGTTTCTCGTAATTGGCCTGATAATATTGATGAAAGAAACTGTGTTTTAAACATCATGATATATCAATGAACTCATAATGCCTTGCGTATTGCTCTGCCTCACCTTCGCCTTGACCATGGCCTCTATGTTGCCGGATAGGTCATCGGTCTCCATCTTGTACTCGCTCTTCTCCTTCTCCAGCTTCTGCTTGACCCGTTGCAGGTTGTCAATCTGCTCTCCGAGCTCAGCCACGGTGTCGGCGTGTTTCTTTCTCAACGCTGCAGCGGTGGCTTCGTGGTGGAGGGTCAGCTCCTCGAGGTCTCGTCTCAGTTTCGTGAACTCTGCCTCTCGCTTCTTGTTCATCTCGATCTGGGCGGCGGTGGCTCCTCCGGACTCCTCCAGCCTCTCGCTGATCTCCTCAAGTTCCCTGGAGAGATCGGACCTCTGTTTCTCCGCCTTGGCCCTGGCGACGCGCTCGGCCTCAATCTCCTCTTCCAGTTCTTCAATGCGAGCCTGGTTAAAACAATATACCAGAAGTAAACATAAGATATCATTATTTTATATAACTCAATATAAAAAACGGCAACCTGTCAATTTGCAATAATATTTGATTTAAAAGTCAAGAGAATAGTTAAAAGTTAAAAAGCTTAAAAGTCAGTTCAACATTTTTTTTGAAGTACCTGAAGCTCCTTGATCTTCTTTTGAGATTGTACAGCCATACTCTGCTCATCTTCGATTTTGGCTACAAGTTGGCTGAATTCGAAGTCTTTCCTGTGCGAAACCATACCATGCGGTTAGAACATAATGATCAATACACTTCAAAATAGGCTGCAGCGATACATACTTTTTCAAGCGATCCTCCAGCTGCTGCTTGTTATTGTCAAGATCCATTATGGATTCTTGAGATAATTTCAGATCTCCTTCAAGCTTTCTTCTGGCCCTCTCTACATCCATCCGGATCTTTTTTTCTTGCTCCAGAGAGCCCTCAAGCTAACACATGGAAAATACCTTTACATTTAAGGTATACGGACTATTATGGTAGGATTTCAACAAGGGAATTGTCTTAGACTCACATCATCGACTTGTTGTTCCAGTTTGACTTTAGCTTTGGCCAGAGAGTTGACTTTGTCTTCCTCTGCCTGCAGGTCATCTAGTGTTTGTTGGTGGGCCTCTTGGAGGGCCGACTTATCTTTGGATAACTTGGTAATGACATCATCTTGAGTAGACATTTCCTCAGTCAGATTCTTCACCTGCACGTAAAAGCAAAACAATTAACATTTTAGTAAATGCTCAAACGTCTCGGCTTGATAATCAGACGTTTCAAAGACGCACACCTTGTTTTCAGTGGCGTGTTTCTCTTTCTCCACTTTAGCCAGGGTGAGCTCTAAGTCGTCAATGTCTTTCTTCAGCTCAGAGCACTCATCTTCCAGTTTCCTCTTCTTAGCTGTTATCTCAGCGTTCACCTCCTCCTCGTCTTCCAGTCTCTCGCTCAGCTCTTTGGCTTTGGCCTCCAGATGAATCTTGTTCTTTATCAGTCCCTCGCACCTCTCCTCTGCGTCTGCCAGGGCCTCACTTTCCTGTTACAGAATTGAATGCAGTCATGGAGCATATTGAACTTTGATGACTTGTGACAACAGCTATATCATGATATTATATATCTGTTCACTTTTTTTTCGAAGTACTCTGTACTCACAGATTGAACCTGCAGACGCAAGTCATTTTTCTCCTGAAGCAGGGAAACCATTTTGGCCTCCATTTCCTTCCTCTTGGCCTCAGCTTTGGCTAGGTCCTCCTTACACTTGGCAAACTCCACTTTCATGGTGGCCATCTCCTTCTCGGTCTCAGCGCTCTTCAGGAGTGGTTTGATCTTGAAGTACAGCTTCATCCACGGCCAGTGTTTCACATTCATGAAGGAGCGGATGTTGTACTGCACTACGTAGATGGATTCTCTGTAAATGAATAGCTTGTATAATTCTTACCTCTTTGGCTTCAGGGCAGTCCCCCTTTATGCATTAATACTGTATCTTTCCTGCATTTGTGACTGCAGACATTCTCTCTTTAATGTTACACAGTAGAACCAAGTTAGTATCTTGTGAAACTTCCACACAAATCCTCGCGGAGAGGAAGCAAAACTACGGCAGTAGTAAAAATGTGGTAAAGTTGGCTTCGCTAACATCGATGGTGTACCACATCTGCAATTACCTCCTCTCCATCATTTTCTGAAACTCCCTCCTCCTGAGGAAGCCACGACACAAAGCTTGAGTAATAGTAATGAGAGAGGCCAGTTTTTCATCCCTCATCTCTTCTAGCAGACCCAAGAGTCCTGCTTTGAAGAACACCTACAGGAAATAGAAATTAGGAATCAGCTTAGGACACCTCAGGTCATCGACTGTATCATCTACAGAATCTGTAGCTCTCATAGAAAGTCTTATTGATAATTAAATAAATGAATTAACTAAATGAATTTGCCTTGGTATGTCCAAACTTGTACTGAGAGTGGTCCACATCAATAGAACCCAGGAGCTTCTCAGCAGCTTTTTTGTTGTCAATGAACTGGCCTTCAGGGATCACACTAGCATTCAGTACTTTGTACCTAAAGAAAAAAAAAAAAAAAATGTAAAGAAAAGGTTTTTATTGTGTCGCTCACAAAAAAAAAAAAGGTTATTCTGTGACTTTTACCTTTGCTTGAAGTCCCCATACAGTATTCTACTTGGGAAGCCCTTCCTGCAGATCCTAATTCCCTCCAACACACCGTTGCATCGCAGCTGGTGGAGAACCAGATGGTTTTCCATAACCCCTAAGGTCAGCCAAAACACCATTATAATCAACCTACTTAAGAGTCAAAGGTCTTACGTTGTTTTATAGTAAGTGTTAATAACATAATACTGTTATATACCTGGAGTTTTAGTTTCGTTGGGAATCAGACACCTGACAAAATGAGGATGAGTGCTTCTCAGATTTGTCATGAGTTTCCCCAGGTTTTCCTGTTGGGGATCAGTGATGAGTCAGTATCATCACGATGTTACGCAATGCTATATCATTTACTGTAACAAAATGTTACCCTGAAGAGTGCTGACACCGTCTGGAAGGACGAGCCCTTCTTCTTGCCTGCTTTCTTGACAGATGCGCCACTTCCACTGCCGCCTCCACTGCTGCCTACAAGACCAGGAGTTATGTGTGGAACGTTCATAGTATAACGCTGCACCGTATGACCTTCACATGAATAGTTTGTCAGAATGACCTTTATCTTCCAACCTGGTTCCTTCTCTTACCGTCAGATGAAGAATAGCTAGAGTAGAGGAATGCTAGCAGCTTCAGGCCTGCCTTCTGGTAGAGCTGAACGACAGTGTCGTTGAGAGGATCCTTATTCTTGTCCAGCCATCCAGTGATGCTGTAGTCCACAGTGCCGGCGTAGTGCACCAGGGAGAAGTGAGCCTCGGCCTTGCCTTTGACGGGCTTGGGCTTCTGAAAGTTGTTTGATTTTCCCAGATGTTGATCATACAGTTTGTTCTTGAAGGTGGTGTCTGAGGCCTTAGGGAACATGCACTCCTCTTCAAGGATGGAGAAGATGCCCATCGGCTGTTGAGGGTAGAGAGAAATTAATTTTTCAATTAACTTCAATTAACTATTGACTTAACTGTGTAATGGAGAGAACAGATCAGATGCAACTGTAATGATCCCCATGGGAAAATTAGGTCAGCTTACCAGCAAATAATTAGAATATATATAAGATAGCATAAGCCAAGTATAAGGTACTTACAATAAAATCATCTCTGTATAGACCTACCTTTTCAATGAGCTCTATACAAGCAGCCAAGTCCATTCCAAAGTCAATGAACTCCCACTCGATGCCCTCCTTCTTATACTCCTCTTGCTCCAGCACAAACATGTGGTGGTTGAAAAACTGTTGCAGTTTCTCATTGGTGAAGTTGATACACAGCTGTTCCAGACTGTTGTACTGCAAAGGAAACCATTTGCTGCAGAGCATCATCTCATCATTTGTTATAAATTACAATAAATATGTTGCCTAAAGTGTGCTTACATCAAAGATCTCAAACCCAGCAATATCCAAGACTCCAATGAAGAACTGTCTTGGTTGCTTGGTGTCCAACATCTGGTTGATGCGAATGACCATCCAGAGAAACATCTTCTCATAGACGGACTTTGCCAAAGCACCAATAGCATTGTAGACCTGCAAAAAGACACGGTCCAAAACTATCGTGAGACTTTTACTTGAAATGTTGCTCATAAAAGCATGATAAAAACAGTATAAGCAGATCATGGAAGCATTATGAAAGCATAAAGAAATTACATTGTACATTAGAAGTCCTGTGTGAGTGTGTTTATTTTGTTAATATTAAACCATAAGATTTACACCAACCCTGTTATACTTTTTGGCTTATAGATTATTGAAATGTTTGAGTTGAAAATATTTAAATGAGATAAAGGTGTTGTACAACTATCTTAAACCAATGTCATTGCATACATAGTTATATTATTTATTAATATTTACAAATGTGGAAAAAACCTGTACCTACCTTCCAAAAACCTTTAGGACAAACATTCAGCATGTATCTTTACAGATCAGGCCTCATTCAAGAAAAGACTAACCCCCTCGTTAACATAGATTACAAAATAAACACAAAATAAGATTGTATTTGTTACTCTGAAATGTCATCCTCAGGTTGTGTTTAGATTAGAGTATAGTATATTCAATCTATAAAATGGAATCTGTCTTTCCTGACGATACCAGGCCCTTTCAACACAACACAGTTGGATTGTAGCAATTATAATATCCTCATAATGTGTGTATAAACCTATTCAAGTAAAGTGTTACCAAAAGTTTTATATTACAACACGCACATACCTGCTGAACAGTCTGCCCTTTGGTGACATACTCATTCCCAACCTTCACTCTAGGGTAACACAATGCCTTCAGCACGTCCGCAGAGTTTAGTCCCTTGAGGTAAGCTACTTTGTCAGCCACTGAAACCATGACATTGTGGATTTCATACCATTATGAAGAATCGGTTTACCTCATATCATATACAAGTACAGTGCAGTGAATAAAAGAATAGAGGAAGAGGAGCGGAAACCCAAAATGTGATATTATTTACCCTCTGTCCCATCTGGCTCTGCCTGCTCCTCTCTCTGTTTCTGCTTGAACTTCATGTTCCCATAATGCATCACAGCACCAGTTAGCTTGTAGATACCAATCTTCTCCTCTCCAGTGAAGCCCAGGATGTCGACTGCACTCTGAAAGACCATTAGAGGAGTTAAGTCCCAGTACAGGTTTGCAGAGATTGAAAAGAAGATTGAAAACTTCACTTACATCAGTGGCCATCAGTTCCTCACTGTCATCAATACTAGCCACACTGATTTCCCCTTGGCTTACAAATGGGTAGTCATAGGGGTTGGTGGTGATGAGAAGAGTCTCTGGATAGAAAATTTATGTGCAACTCAAATGCTTGCCTTGTAATGAAGACACACTGTCCAATATATTTCAACAACACCATGTGTACTTCACTTTAGGTGAACTAAAATAGATCTGAAAGCATTGTTTTCCTTTGAAGAAAATGTGGACAAATCATTGACATGACATTGTTAAACTGTCTACCCGTATGTTACCTATGAGCTCAGGCTTCTTGTTGGACATGATCTGGTAGAAAATATGATAACTCCTCTCTGCAGCCAGCTGAAATGTTACTCTGGATTTTTCCAGCAAATCTATCCAAAGAAAATAGATGCTCATTAAATAAAGGCTCTATGAAGAAAACATTATTATATATGACTCTATTACATGTTTTCAACTCACAAGTTTCAATATCTGCGGAAGACAGTTTTCCCGTGGTTCCGAAGTGGATTCTTATAAATTTGCCCTGAATGGAAAAATAAACTTTTAACAGTCAATGTCAAGGCCAGTCAAGATGACAAATCATTGACTGACGTGAACCTTCATCACTTCACTTACAAAACGAGAGGAGTTATCGTTTCTGACAGTCTTGGCATTTCCAAAGGCCTCCAATAGTGGGTTAGCAGAGATGATCTGGTCCTCCAGAGTCCCCTAGAGCAACAGAAAATACACTTAAAAAGTTCTTAATATTATACATGTCTTAAATATTCTAAAATATTACCAACATTGATATGGAAGTGATTGAGAAATCAACTAGTCATGAACTGAATAAAACAATAAATAAATGAATTACTCTCAAATTTAGTCAGCCAATTCACACTGCAGTGACCAGTCCATTTTTTGTTAAGAAGCTTGTTTTGCTGCCTGACAGTGGATTTTTATTTTTTTTTAATTCATAAAAACCTGTATAAAAAGAGATCACCTTGATTTTTCCAGAGGCAGCAAGATCTTTCTTCCTGTCTCCAGACACTGCAATTGTCGCAAAGTACTGGATGACGCGCTTGGTGTTCACAGTCTTCCCTGCACCTGATTCTCCGCTGGAACAGCGAAGCACACACCAGAAAATATTGATTCTTTCTTTTATTCACAATTTGTTTTAAAAAAAAAAAGTTTTTTAAAAATCAATTTTTATTTTTTTATTTTTTTATTTTTTTATCATTGTGCAGCTTACGTGATAAGGATGGACTGGTTTTCTCTATCTAAAAGAAGCAACATCAGAGTCATATTGTAAAGCTGTCCCATATTGTGTAAGATGGTAATGAGATATTGATAGTTAAAATATTAACACAACAAGATCATTTACCAGTTAGCATGAACTGGTAGGCGTTGTCGGAGATGGTGAAGATGTGTGGTGGAGCCTCCTGGCGCTTTTTGCCCCTGTAGGCCACCACCACCTCCTGGTTGTACACTGGGAGCCACTTATAGGGGTTCACAGTGACACAAAACAGCCCAGAGTAGGTCTAAAATAAGAGTACAAAACATTAACTTAGAACATTGGTTGGTTTCTATTCAAAAAAAGTAAATAAAAGATAATGCATTTCCAACATCATGCGTTGCAGGCAAATAAGTAAGCCTAACTAATATAGACCTACCGTGCTCTTGTTGGATAAAAGGTAGATAATGGCTGTCTGATGTTGTCTGAGAATGACTTTCATCAAGTAAATGCTGTATTACTCACATAGATCATCCATGCTGCATAACGCTCTTTGAGGTTGTACAGCACAGAGGCCTCATTGAGGTGGGTCATCATGGCCATGTCCTCAATCTTGTCAAACTTGGGTGGGTTCATGGGGAAGACTTGGTCATCCTTCACTGTTACCACCTGTATCGAGGAAGAGAAACATGCCCTTCATCAGCTGAACACAAGAGAGAGCAAACTGCCAGAACTAGTTCACACTAGAAATGTTGTACAATCCATTTTCATACAGTAACTATAGTTGATGGAAAATCTGTACAATATCATTGAAGATCATTTGCTGCCAACCTACTTGTCCTGAATTAGTTTTAACAGTTGCTTTGCCCCCTGCCTCTTTGCTTTGGAGAGTGCCTTTGACATACAACTCCTTTGGGTCAGTAACAAACACCGCTGTTTTGGCATCAAATGGCCTGTTCTGGGCTTCGATCCTCTCTCGTTCAGGTTTCCTCAGGTATGGGGCAGCCTCCCCGAAGACGGCCATTTCAGCATCCGAACTCATCTCTGCAACACACCCCTGAGGGGACTATAGGGTCCAGGGTTAAAGGTTAGAACAGTCTTCTAGAAATGTGGTTATTATTGTAGGAATTGGCATTTCAGAAAGCTGTGTTTTAATCAAAATCAACTCTTACCTCCCTCGAAAACTGAAAACTTGTGCCTGAACCAAAAACAAGTTGAAATTCTAGCGTCTACATGCAACAGCGTCTAACACAGCCAGACAGCACTCGAACAGAGGAATGTACTCACCACCAGACGTTCCAGCTGAAAAATGTGGATGGCTTTGACCCTTACTCCTTTTATAGGGTCCCTCTCAGCGCACTGGGAGAGAGACAGCAAACATCCTATATTTAGGTCCCAGCCTCAAATGAGTGGGTGGAGAGAGGTGATGAGATTGGTACGTGATATTATGGAGATGTCGCTGAGCTTTTGTTATAAATCCATGGCAGGGAGCAACTGCAGCTCAAGAAAAGACTCAGGCGGAGGATGCCAGAGGAGGATGACCTCTGCCAGAGTCAAAGCTCAGAGTCGGACAACTCAGAGATGCTGCAATGCTCCAAACATGCAGAGTCTGTTCCATGTTCCATAACATCTTCCATTGTTGGTATAGTGTCTTCGTCACTGATTTTTGCTTGAGTATATTCAACACAGTGTCACGGAGACACATCTATACTGTGAGCAGCATGCATTGCTATATCGTATTTTCTGATAAACCTGCAGAAGTTGTATTGATTTACAAGATGTACATATTCACTATGTTAAACATATAAAGTTATCTGCACTTCCATAATGAAGTCTGTAGCTAATGGGCCATACAAATCAAGGTTATCAGGGCAGAATATAGTGTGTAGATGTGTGTGTGTGTGTGTGTGTGTGTGTGTGTGTGTGTGTGTGTGTGTATATGTGTGTGTGTGTGTATGTGTGTGTGTGTGTGTATAGGTGTGTGTGTGTATATGTGTGTGTGTTTGTGTATATGTGTATGTGTCTGTGTGTGTGTGTATAGGTGTGTGTGTGTGTGTGTGTATGTGTGTGTGTGTGTGTGTATGTGTGTGTGTGTGTGTGTATATGTGTGTGTGTGTGTGCGTGTATATGTGTGTGCCTGTATGTATGTGCACTTGCGCCAAAAGAGCCTTCATGCAAGCTCTATTCGCATGAATCTTATTACCATGTAAAATGTCAGTGCCTCTGAGGCTTATTAGCTGTTTTGAAATATTACACAAAATATGTCTGTGATCCTTGTGATTGCTATGATAAGCTTATAAATAAAGGCATAGCTGATGACTCCCTCAATAGAAATTCCCTCAGGATCTTCCTGAGGGCTTTAGAGATTACAGTGGACTAATGGTTGTGTCAGAGGTTTGTAGTCCTCTCCCTCCTCTTGCCAAAATCTCTCCATGAATCTACTTTGAGGAACACTGGAGGACAACACAGCAAATTATTGCCCATTAGACGCACATGCTTATGGCGGGAAACTACAAAGGCAGAGGCTCCTATACATTGAAAAAATAATTTCTTTATTTCTCAATTGAGGGAAATGATGCCATCGAGACATCATCAAGTGTGTGCAGGTACCGGTGTTGTATGCATAAAAGTGAATATCAATGTATAAAAGAATAGGACAAGTAGCATAAACAATTACATTACAATCACACCAGCTTTAAGTGAAGTAATGTCTTCGGATCACCACTCAATTGTAGATCAGTGTCACGAGAGGCAGATTAGAGGGCTATACATTGGCAAGAAGGGTGATAAATCACGAATAAGCAGGCCATGAAGCCACAGCTTTCTTTTCCTCAACCTTAAATAAGGACTGCTTAAGGGACTTTATCAAGACTAAAGTGAGGAGAGGCTGTAAGATATTCTTAGGGACTGCCATTGAGGGGGGACAACTCATACACAGAGGTTACTGGGGGCAATAGTGCAATGTACATTATCACCACAGCTACAACCTGACCTTCATTTTCCTTCTAAAATTAGTTTATAAGCACTTGAGATTTGTTTTTATTGTATGATGATCAAATTCCTGCTTCAGACTTGTGTGTGTGTGTGTTTACCATTTTGTATACCACCAATTTATGATTCTCAGAAAGTCAAATTGAAAAGCAATGGGTTGTCATCATACTACATTTCATGGGCTAATCTTTAATACAACAGATGGGAAAATCTCATGGCTTATGAGTTAATGTCAAGTCAAGTTCAAGTTGTCTAAATAAAGCACTGCTAAGTAGACGTCACACAGCCCATTATGTCACAGATAGTCTTTGATATTTAATGGACAAATGAAAAGAAACTTTGGAAATGCTGTCTGGGATGTCAATTGATCATTAAATAACGTATCATTCACTAAAAGCCCAAGCAATGTGTTGAGATGAAGACGTATCAATTCAGTTTATTTTGCACAATACAATTATGATTGATATCCTGTTACTAAATTCGCCTTCTTGTTTTTATACACTTACAGTTCATTATTACTACTGTCAATTTCATTTGGGCACATCTAAAAAAATTCAGGGATGTGTGGCGACGTCTATCAGTCATTACCTAGACCACAGTGCCCTCCGGTGTATTTACTGCGAAAGCACAGAAACCCGACTAACTACACTAGGGCATATCACAATAACGGATTTTTCCTCCCAGTAACTTTGTTGAATATATGTGCATTCATGTCATTGCCTAACTTCGCCTCCAACTCCCCAGGACTAGCGCTCCAAAAACATGAAAACTTGTGTTTTCGCGTATGCGCAGTAACAACGCTGAGAGGACGTGCTTGAATGCGGCGACAGCGGGACGTACAGCAATGTCCTGTATGCATAAGAGGAGGCCAAACTGTATTTCCTATCGATAGGAAGTATCCAGCTGTGTGTACTTTGACACAGTAAACGACACTCTGCCACCCTTTATCAGAGATTACAACTGGCGGCCTGGCTGGGTTTCAAAATGTCAGGAAGCTAAGTGGCTATTTGTTTAGCTCATGTTCTATAGTTAACTTCCCGAGTAGACACAGACTGAATCCAGGTGATATTTGTCAGAAAACAGCCAGAATGGACGACTGCTCCCAAACACCACTGTTTACATTCGGGGTGATCGCTGACATACAGTACGCTAATATCGATGACGGATTCAATTACAAGCGTACGAGGAAACGGTACTACAGGAGCAGCCTGCAGCTTCTACGAAACGCCCGTGAAAGTTGGTCAAGCGCCGCTGTCAAACCGAGATTCATCCTCCAGCTCGGAGATATTATCGACGGCTTCAATAAGCGCTACGAGGCGTCAGACGAGGCGTTGGACACTGTGATGAGAGAGTTCAGCTTCAGTCCGCTGCGGGTTCATCATGTGTGGGGAAACCACGAGTTTTATAATTTCAGCAGGGACACGCTATTGCATTCAAAGCTCAACAGCATATCCTACTGCGACAGGGGATGTGAACCCCCGTGTGGCGATATCTACGCCTACCATTTCAGCCCGGCCCCTGGGTTCCGATTTGTGGTGCTGGATGCCTATGATATCAGCCTTCTGGGGAGAGAGGACTCCAGCGTCCAACACATAAATGCACTGAATATTTTAAAGGAGCACAATAACAATGATGATCTTAACCATCCTCCAGGTATGTAGGTTTATTGAGTAATTATATAATAGGTTCTTAATTGACAACATTCAGCCATTAGATGCCGCCCCCACCACCAACATTTCATTCATGCCACAACACCGCTGTTGCCTGAAGCACATGACCCCTCAAGTGGTTGCCAGTTCGTTGCACAACCTGCATATTTCATAGCGGAGTGGAGTGAGACTCAAGCAGACTCAGTCATGTCAAGTCATAAATCTTTCGTGATAGAGTAATGAATTCATTTTGTAACATGTAGCTATACATGAGCTATAGATTTACGTTAGTTTGTCCGGTGGTGTTTCAATATTCATGTAAGGTAATCTATGGTAATTTTAGGATATGGGTAGCTATCTTTGGGTGACATTTAGCTTGTCATCTAAACAGTGGTGTAGTGTAGGGTATACGCAGGTATATGGTGTATACCTACTTATTTTTAAGTTGGCATTACGTATATCCACTTCCAAATCCCCTCTGGTGCGCATCTTGTTTGAGGGAACTATACTGTTAGGTAATTGGACGCAACAGTCACTAATGCTAACGTAGCTCCTCAGGGATTTTTGTTGACAACACATTAGTTAAGGTTGTAAGGACTATGGCTGTTGGTAGTTGTTGTTTATGGGTTATTGTTCGGACGATTAAGCTAAGCTAGTTAATAGCTAACTGGCAACTACTAAGACTCTTGATGACGCAGAGGTACCACGTGATACAAACGTCGTTATACAATTGGTTCATAAGCCTTGTTAGAAAAAGGAACCAAACGTCAGACATCTTACATGGAGATAAACAAAACATTCATTTTGGACCCTACACAATTTTTAAAATGATTAATTCACAATCATAACATTTTTTTTAGCAAAAGCAATACTTTTATTCTGCACCTTTCTAAAAGCTCTGTGGGTGTTCCGTCTACATAAAAATGTTATCAATAGGACCTTTAAGTTTTAATGGACAAAAATCTCCAACATGATTGCCTTAAGGGGAATAATTGTATGTTTTGCATCTTCTTTCAATCTAGCATCTGAGGGTCTTGAGCAGAGGTTTGTAAAGTTCAATGGTGGGTTCAGTAAGGACCAGCTGGAATGGCTGGATGGTGTTTTGTCCCTGGCTGATGGGAAAAGGGAAAGAGTCACCATTGTCAGTAAGTGACATCTATCCAATTTAGAAATTGCATGTGAACTAATGCCTATAACAATATTTTAAGACATAGGTGCTTGTGTGTCCATTGTCCTAGTGCTACCTAGGGCTGAGCAATATGTCTGACAAGTGATATCACACTATTTTTGGAGCCAATGGTGAAATTCGATACAGTATGATATTTTAATATTTTTTCTATACTACATATTCACATCATATATTTGGATTTCATATTTAATCAAATATTTTTGGAACAACACACCACACATGAGCTGCAAGTGGGTGGAGTTGTGACATGCAGGGCACTGGAACAAAGGAGAGAAAGAGAGGATGTTTAGTGTGAATTTTTAAGAGCAACGGTGTTGTAAAATTATATTAAAAAACGTGCAGGCTAAATTATCTCGATATCTCAATATTCACATTTTCATGTCATCATTGAAATATATTGTGATATATCGGAAAACTCAATGTATTGCCCAGCCCTAGTGCTACTGTTCCATGGTACCTTTACTTGATATCATACTGCTTACTGAAATCTGAAGAGAAAGGATAATTCCATGTACAATTGTTGATATTATGCTGAAGACTGAATCAACTGTCAAGCACTATAAACACTAACAATCCAAATGATTTATTTTTGACAGGTCACCTCCCTGTACACCCCAGCTCCACAGAACCCATCTGCCTTTCCTGGAACTATGATGAGCTACTAGTCATACTACAGGCTCATAATAGCGTGGTGTGTTTTATGGCTGGACATGACCATGATGGTGGATACCACTTGGACAAAGACTCAGGAGTGCACCATCTCACTTTAGAGGGGGTCATTGAGACGCCCCCTGACAGCAGCGCTTTTGGCACAGTCTCCGTGTATGAGGATAGAATGGTTCTCAAGGGGAATGGAAGAATCTCAGATAGAGAGCTTTTATTTCTGTGATGCCAAAGTGCCATAGACTATTTAATGAAATGTCAATAAAATGAAAAAGAAAGTGATGTTATGGCGAAACTGATAAAGATTCATAGATGTACTGAAACCGACTACATTGACAATGACAGCAATGACACATTCTGTCTGGTCTAGGTTTATGGTTCCCCTTATCTTGTTATGACACATACCTCAAATACTTATCAGACTATATCCTCCTTATTTTATTTTGCTGAAATCTTGAATGAGTTTGAAATAAATACTCAATCGTGTAAAGAATGTACAATTATTTTAATATGGAAGTTATTTGATGTGCGGATATAAATATTTCCTATGAAAATACTTTGGAAATATATTATTTAATAAATATATTTTGACTGTATGAATTATAGTTTAAGAGAACAATAAACTGAGTAACGTTACATTTTGTTGCATGTTGTATAAAACATCATATTACACTGACTTTTTGCTTCATTCATTTTTGGCCAATGGTTTTATTATTCCACTGCAATGTATTGGTGAATACAATAAGCAGCAAAACAATTTCTTGCAATAAGATCAGCAACATGTCATCTTCATATCAACATATCAACATAACTTTTGGCCATGGGACGACGGCCATAGTAACTGGGGTATTTCCTTTTCTTCCTGTTTCTTGCACAAGCCACCTGTGTATATGGGGATGGACGGGCGCCCCCTACACATTTGTCCATAGCGATCCTACGTCGAACCTTCCGTGACTCACCACAGACGTGGCTGTATGGTGCAACCAGAAAGAATATAAGTAAAGCGAAAGACCCCACTTCCGACTACTTCCGTCTTCTCTTTAATTCCGTTAAGCAGACTAGGCCGCTGCGTTTTTGACTGGGAGTCAACGAGCGTGTCTCCCATTCGGTCCAACACCCTTTTTTATATAAGGGGCTTATTTTTATTTAGTCGAATAGTGTAATATTTAAGGTATTAGCAAGCTCCCGATAGTGGTATGAGAACTAGATACATATTTATATGAATAAAAAACACATTTGTATAATGGATGTTCCTTTATGGGCATGCGTAGTATGGTGCTTTACGGTGTTTAATGTGGTTCTTGCATAAATTAGCTGCTATGCGTATTATACATAGCTACCCTGCTAAATCACTAATATGAATATTCACGAACTAATTGCATACAAGTGCGAGATGATTTCCTGCTGTACTGTATGCTCCACCTTTTTTTTTTGGTTCCACGGACAAGGGTTTCCATAGGCTGAATGTCGTCCTGAGCCATCTTGATATTTAAACTCTAACATCTTTGGTGCAACTGCGCTCAGCTGGCGCAGTGTCCCGTTTGGAGGGAGAGAGGGCGAAGTTTGCTCTCTGCATTGCAGCCTGAGAGCTGCTGGAATCCAACACAACAATGGCGACTCCCAGTCCTAACAGCAACTCAACAACCCCCAGCAACAACAGCAACATTGCAGGATCCACGTCGCACCACCATCACCCACAGACACAAAACCTAACAACGATCAGCAGCAGCATGCAAGGTAGGCGCGGATGGCTTTGATTTCATTTTTTGTCTACCTAAACTTGGATATTGAGCTGCTGAGAAGGGAGCTTCTAGCTCCCTGAAACTACATGGCTATCAAGTTAGCAGTGATGCAGTAGCCTTTGCTTTAGCTGATCAATCGCTAGGCCTTTTTGCTACAGTATAGTTTTCTCTCTTGTTGTGATACTCAAACCTTTCTGAGGTGTGGCAAGAGGATGATCCAAAAATTGTAACATTGTAACGATACGCTGCTTAGTATCCATCAATCGATATTAGCACTTAGCTGCTGCAGGCACCACCAAGGCCTACATTGAAAAGTGCTCAACCTCTCCTTACCCGGGCTACTGTATGCATGCACTGCTGTGTAAAAGATACGTTATAATAAAATAATTACAGCGGTTAAACTTGAATTGACAATTTAATAGTTTAACTTTACTGCATTTGATGCATTGGCATTAACTTCAGCCTTTGACAGCATCATACGTTGATTGACACTGGGTTGTACCACCCGTAGTAATAAACCTTGCGTGTAATTATGTCTGATGGTCAACAGATTTGAATTGCATTATCCAACTGTGCCATATTGCTCGTATCAAATGTTTTATCTAAACCTTGCAGAAACCAACACGTGCTGGAGATGTCAAAATGAAACAGGTATTCAACACTTATTTCTACAGGTTTCACTCTGCTGTTTTAGATTATTTATGAAAATTATGTTGTTTGTTTACTCTTTGGCAAACCAGTTATTCCTCCACGTTTCCCATCCACATTTTTGATTTTCAAAATCATTTCCCAATTAGGTAAATCATGCTTTTTTTCACTTATCTGCATGTTATTATGCCTTAGTTTACATTCTCATGCAAATTTTGTTATTGTCCCAAAGAGCTTCCGGTGGGTCTCATTTCGTATTTGCTACAACACACTATTGACTTGTGCATAGTAGGCTACTTAATTTTGGGATCTAAATATGTCCCCAAATCAAGTTACACATACGGTTGTATGGTGGTGCACTCACTCAGACCTCACCAAGAAACTGGTGTTTTGCTAGCCAATCAGAGCAGTTTTACTGTAACCTGACATGCATTCACCTTTCAGAGAGGACACTTGTTGGGATGTCATTTGTTAAAATGACCAAAACACAAACCCACACATAAGCAAGCCCTAAGGAAATGTAGTAAAATGTTTTTTCTTTACTTCAGGGTTTCAGATAAGCCTGTCTGGAGTGCCCCAAAGTAAGCAATAGAACTCGCACACATAGCACACCGACCTCTTCTCTTTGTGGGAACATAAATAAACCATCTAAAGTGGCTTCCTTTCCTTTTTGTCCTTCATCAATACTAACATCAAAACGTTGGGTAAAGATGAGGCAAATTGCAGCCTGGCGATTGTTGTCTATTGTTGTGGAGGTCCAGATTCTTGATGGGTGTGTTTATCATGCTGACGTTGAACGGGATGAAACAGGGGAAAGGAAGCCACTGTATACCATTGAAACAACCTGTGTGGTGCTCTGGGAGTTGGGGAGTCTGTCCACTGTTCACTGCTATTAACTAATATAAACTCAGTTATGGGCGAGGAAGACTCTTTTGCACCTGGGCTTAAAGGTTAAGGGATCTGTTTGCACCCAAGATTTGTTCGACCAGGGCATGGCAAAGAGGACTCAACACTTTCACTCAACACTCTTCATGGTAGATAGGCTTTATTATGTTTTATCCGACCCATATCCGATAGTACGCTCAGTCAAGTGACACCTTGAAGAACTTGACAGGGTGCATGCCACTGGCAGTTTATTGATGCACTCAGTGACGGATAACCTGATTATAAAACCATCTGAAGCAGTTCTACATTTGAATGGAATGTTGGGTAAGTGTTGGGTCACTTTGATATCTTGAGGGAGTTGTTCAAGTCTGAGCTGCACAATTCAAATTGTTATCAATGGAATTGGCTCGTACAGGGATTCCCAATATCAGTCTTCTGCCAATACATAGTATTTAGGTTTGTACTGTAAGTACAAGTTTGTAAGGCTTGTATTGTAACAACTATAATGATAGTAGTCTTTTCAAGTAGCATATTCAGAGAAGAATATTCCTGGCAAAAGAATTGGCACCATAGAGTTGCCTAAAAATTGGGAACTCCTGCACCTCTGGGCACTTTGCTTGTGTTTAAAATGCATTTTGTGTTTCCTTTTGATATTGAGAAAATGCTTGAGATAATCCAATGGTCCCTTGGGTCAATCTGTATGAAAGATGATGATTATAGTGAAGTCTGTTTCTCCTAGTATGAGTGAAACTGTGATGATGCCACAAAAATATTCTCCAGACTATTCCTTGCTGACCTTTTGTACCATAGTACAATAGCACAGCATCGCAATTAATGCACATGTTAATGGATTATTTAAAGTGTGTAGGGAACCAAGTTACCAAGGTAAGACAGGCATTTTATCATTGTGTCTACTGCATATCCTCATTCAGTATCATCTTTTTGCACTGGTTTGTTTGTTCCCACAGTATGGTGTGCTATGTTGTGGGAATTTGGATATCTTTATCTCTATGCCCTGCCAGGTAAACGCAAAGCTCTAAAGCTGAATTTCGCCAACCCTCCCGTGAAACCGGCCTCAAGGCTTCCTCTCAATCCACCGGCGCCTTCTTTCCAGAACCCACACATGTAAGTAGAGGTGGTGAATGATGACCCATTGCTGCTCCATTGTCAGTTTTTTTTGGGGTTTGTTTTAAAGAGTTTATATGGGGCGTATTTATCCTGTTTCCAACAAGTGTTAGGTATGTTATGAGGTTCACATGTCTCAATTAGTATTCTTTGTGTAGGTTTTTAGAGAAGTACACTTATTACTGCCTGAGATGACTCAGCATTTGCACTCGCCACATCATTTCATTACTTGGAAAACATGAATAGCAAATCGAGTAATGAGGGCATTCTTTAACTGTTTCTGAATCAGAGAGGTCCAGGGATTACAAATTAATTATTTACCACATCCACATTAATCTATTATGCATGTTCCTACCTCTGCCCACGCTGTCCTCTCCAAATCCTCCGCCCCTCCCTCCCCATCTTCCAGAGAGCGTCTGCGCACACACAGCATCGAATCGTCAGGGAAGCTGAAGATCTCTCCGGAGCAGCACTGTGACTTCACAGCGGAGGATCTGAGAGACCTGGGGGAGATCGGCCGCGGGGCCTACGGCTCTGTCAACAAGATGGTCCACAAACCCACGGGCCAGATCATGGCCGTCAAGGTGACCGGCAAGACGCAGGCTGCGTGCCAGTCTGACGGTTGTACTTCACAGGCTGTTCTTAGACACCTGTTGCTCGGGTCGCAATTCATCAGCCCAAAATACAGTATATACTGGTTATTACTGCATCCCTGGCTGTAGATTTGGTTACAAATTAGGAAAGAGTAAGACGTGTCCACCTGTAACCATTCTTCGAAGTGCTGGGTTTTGCTCATTGTTTATAATTAAAAGAAAATTCCCTAGCATGTTTCTGGCAGCATTGAGGCTTGTATATGCCCTTAGTGCTCAGTACTGAAACTTATAAAGGTGTTTTTTTGTTTTTTGTTTTTGTGTGAAAATTGTATAGTGAGTTTTCAATAGTTTCATAGCAACCACACAAACAGGGACTAGAGCTTCCCCAAAGTATCTGATGGGTGCTTTCTAGCTGGAAAAACTTCCAATTGTTTGTCACAGGTTGTAATTTGATGATTTTAAGAAATAATATGTGTTACTCTTGAGGCCTATGACTCAAGCTCAGTACGTGCTTGTTAAAGTGATGAGCTCTTAGAAGCAGACCAATGAAACGCTCTAATCTTACCATGTTGTCCTGAGGTATGGCCTTGTGCTACTCCCCAGACAATGAGTGGGACACCGATGAGGTAGAATCAAAGAGTCCTTGTATGAGGTCACACCTCAGTGAACTTGAGTTTATTGGAGCATTGTAGCACAACAGTTTTAAACCAATTATCCTTAGAAAATCACACAGGGGGCTCTCAGATTTACTGTTGCATTACAATCAATGATTTGGTAACAAAACAGCATTTGTAGTCACTACAGCCTGGGACAAAGTGTCAAATCTTTTTTGGCGTATGTGTCCCTCAGAGGATCCGCTCCACCGTGGACGAGAAGGAGCAGAAGCAGCTGCTGATGGATCTAGACGTGGTGATGAGGAGTAGCGACTGTCCCTACATCGTTCAGTTCTATGGTGCCCTCTTCAGAGAGGTCTCGAACACACCCCCACCGACCCGATATTCACTGTTATATACACCATAACAAGTCTATTATGGTCATTGTGCTGAGTCATTTTAAATAAGCCTTGATCACTATATTTTGATTCATTTGACTCTGAAGTCTTGTTTATGGTTGTGGTTTGCCATTTTAAATTGGCTGTGGTTTGATTAATTTGATCCTGAAGTCCTTGCCATTTCACATTGACCGTGTTGAGTTTGGTTTGATTAATTTAATGAACAACTTTGTCAGTCCCGACCACTCCAGTATAGATACAACTGTAAAGTGGGCAGCTGACTTCCTGTGATTTGTTAACTGACGTTAATTCTTTCTTTCAGGGTGACTGTTGGATATGTATGGAGCTTATGTCTACCTCATTTGACAAATTCTACAAATACGTATATTGTGCATTAGATAACGTCATTCCAGAGGAAATACTAGGCAAAATAACATTAGCAGTGAGTAGATGCGCAACTTTTTTTTTTTATATATATACATCATGCTTTCATAACATGCATATTATCAAAGCATAATTAGATAAAAAGCTGATGTTCTTTGTTTTGTCTTCAACAGACCGTTAAAGCACTGAACCACTTAAAAGAAAACTTGAAAATAATTCACAGAGGTAAGAAGGTTGTCATTTTGCTGATGAAGGGCTTCATAATGTCATACTTAAAGCGGTGGTTGATGTTTCAGTATATCCTGTCCTGTATATCATTCTAGACATCAAACCCTCCAACATTCTTATGGATCGAAATGGGAACATCAAGCTGTGTGACTTCGGAATCAGTGGTCAGCTGGTGGATTCGATAGCCAAGACCAGAGATGCGGGCTGCAGGCCATATATGGCGGTAAGCCGTAGTAACAGCCTAACAATGTAAAGGGTAAAGCTGTCAGGTACACACAGATGTCAGTGTGGCTTTTGCTAGAGTAAATGAAATGCCACAATGCCTTCAAAGGGGGGTACACAATAGCACTCATTGATGACACAGCCAATGTGCACCAAGTCTTGTAAGCCACCTGCTGGTTCTCAAAGCCTCATGTTCATCCCCACTTTTGGACGTCACGCTCCTCAACTGAAAAATGACACCACTGCATACCTTGCTCACACGCCAAATTGAAAGGTATCGGGAACAAAGATTTGTTGCTGATAGAGGATTGTCTATTGTCTAGAGCTATTGTCTATCTATAATCTATTGTAACTTTCAATTTCATGTTTAGGCTATTTCCGACTAATGATTAATTGGTAGTTGTGCACATTGTACCATCGTTCTAAACTAACAAAGTAAATGCCATGATACATTTGTCCACGTTGAGCCCCATCTCCCTCAATATAGTCCAGGGGGTGGACAGAACTTCTAGTTATGTGCTGGGAAAGCTCCATAATCCTATTGGAGTCCAAGTTTGGCTAAAACAGTAAAGGCTCATGGTTCATATATACGACTTAAGCACAACTGAATAAAATGCTGTTTAAAGCAGTCCCTCACCGTATTGTTTACAGTGTAGTCCCTTCTCACCCTGCTGTTTACAGTGTAGTCCCTTCTCACCCTGCTGTTTACAGTGTAGTCCCTTCTCACCCTGCTGTTTACAGTGTAGTCCCTTCTCACCCTGCTGTTTACAGTGTAGTCCCTTCTCACCCTGCTGTTTACACTATAGTCCCTCTCACCCTGCTGTTTACAGTGTAGTCCCTCCTCACCCTACTGTTTACTGTGTAATCCCTTGTCCTTGAGCAAGACACTGAATCCCTACTAGATCCAGGGGTGGTGTTCTGTAGCCGACCCTGATACTCTAACTTCCTTGTGGAGGGTGGCAGATGAAAAGGGAATCACTGAAGGTGTGTGTTGTTCTGCTGTGTGGTTTCAGCCGGAGAGGATAGATCCCAGTGCTTCCAGACAAGGCTATGATGTCCGGTCCGATGTGTGGAGCTTGGGAATCACCCTGGTAAGTCAAACTATTTGTTTAAACATTAAACCCTGACTTTATTATGTCTGAGAACACTTTCCCCAAAGACCCATGTGTAAATTGTTGAAGGGGGAAATTGGAGTATCAGTCCATCAAAAGTCCTTTTTTTGGTGTTTGTTTTTAGTATGAGCTGGCCACGGGAAGGTTTCCTTACCCAAAGTGGAATAGTGTTTTTGACCAGCTGACACAAGTGGTAAAAGGAGAGCCTCCTCAGCTCAGCAACTCAGAGGAGAGGGAGTTCTCTCCCAAATTCATCAACTTTGTTAACCTATGGTAAGTATCACTGCCTAAAATGTCCTATTATAGAGTCAAATGTACAACCGCACGGTAGAAGTTTATAATTTTATGTTGTACTTTCTCTCCAAGGAAAATTCCATCGTTAATTTCCTATTGATACATTTTTACTGCAGCTAACCTAAAGTGCAGAAAGTCCAAATACTATTGAATGCTGACTGTCAGTGTGGTTTTGTCTCCCTCTGCTGGTAGACGCCCTTGCCTACACTATTCTCACAATAGGACTTTTTTTTGTTGTTGTTGTCATTTTGTTAATTGCTTCCTTCTTTTTTTCTAACTAGCCTTACAAAGGAGGAATCGAAAAGGCCAAAGTACAAGGAGCTCCTGGCAAGTTGTTTTTACGATATTATTTGAAGTTTTTAGTTTTGTCAAGCTTCTTTTCCATTCCGGTTGAATACGTGCAGCACTGTTGTCAGGTTCCCACATAGATCTCGCCTTAATAGGATCATCTCAATGAATAAATTGTCTTGGTAATGCCTCTCCCTATCTACGCTGTGACGTCTCTAACAACCCGATCTGAAGAGCATTCTGTTGTTCCTCCAGAAACACCCATTCATCTTGATGTACGAAGAGCGGTTCGTGGACGTCGCCAGTTACGTGTGCCGCATCCTGGATCAGATCCCCACCTCTCCCATCTCCCCTATGTACGTAGACTGATGG
>OMKK01033032.1:8268-28222 GCA_900302305.1 Polymixia japonica | reverse complement strand
CCAACACACTCTCCCCCACACACACACGCACACACTCTCCCACACACACACACACACACACACTCTCTCCCCTCACACACACACACACACACACACACTCTCTCCCCTCCACACACACACACGCACACTCTCCACAGGTCTGTGGTACGTGTGATGTAAATCAGTCCACGGGTGGCTGACACTAAGGCTGACAAGCAGAACATGGAAATCACATTAGACCCCGCATGCATCATCATCATCAATGTGTGTGTGTTGCTGTGTGTGTGTGTGTGTGTGTGCGCCAGTCTGGAAGTTTCACACTAAACACTTACTTTTGATCCAGAAAGAGTCTGAGGGATACGCTACCAGTCCGTAAACAGGTGTATCTATTTTAAACATAATCCAAGAGATTCAAGCTGAGTGTCTGTTTCAGCTGGCTGACGTACACACAGGTTGTGACTGGTTCTGACGGATCTGAGGAGAACTTGGTCCTAGTCGACCTTCTTTCTTCCGTTGGTCCTCTCTTTCTTTCTTTCTTTCTTTCTTTCTTTCTTTCTTATAGTGTCTTTGTCATACGGACTTCATAATGGTCTGTCTTTGGCATAGCCTAATATGTCGACACAACTCCTACCGTGCTGAAACTTTTATTTTGTTACTTTTAAGACATCCAAGAATAGCCACACACACAGACACACATTATTGCAATATCACAGCAAACTCTTCCTTTAAAAG
This sequence comes from Polymixia japonica, assembly GCA_900302305.1. Lineage (NCBI taxonomy): Eukaryota > Metazoa > Chordata > Actinopteri > Polymixiiformes > Polymixiidae > Polymixia > Polymixia japonica. The sequence goes on along the minus strand of OMKK01033032.1, from coordinate 27,511 downwards.
AGTCCCTTAGGGAAGGGGAGAGAGGAGAGCTTCCTAGCTTGGGAAGTAACTAATAGTAATTCCTAAATATTTGGTTTCAACCACGAAGAACTTTCCAGTCCAATCTTTCTAATGGAGCTGCGGAATTATTTTCTAAAAAGGGGAGGCAGGGGAATGATGGCAATTAGACTGAAACATATGAGAGAGACGGGGAGAGAGAGAGAGAGAGAGTGAGAGTAGTGAGGAAGAGATATGGGCACTAGCTGATGTGTTTATTTTCTGTTGCTGGTACCCAGAGAAAAAGATGGGCGGGTGAATGCATGTTGCAGTTTTTTACATATTGGTTACAAGCATTTGTCAATACTGAGTTCACTTTTTCAAAACCCTTCAGACAGTCAGCACAACAGCAGTCTACGTGAACCAAACTGTGAATGATTTTTCATTGTTTTAACACAAAATGCGTTCAGTGACCACAGCGTTTATTTGCTTGATTTATTTTCTCATTCAAATTCAACCACCAGCAAAACCGTATGTATCTACAGCCCATTCTGCAAATGCTTACATACTCTTTTTAAAACTGTTAAATTTTAATTCAAAACATAACATATTCAAATGGACAACAATTTGCTGAATCATAAATGCCATAAATCATAAATATATTCAAAAAGATATAATGGTTATGGAGACAAATGGTGAAAAACTGTTGATTGAAGTTGATTGAAGTAAATGAAACCAACTATAGCTGATTCTCATCTCCGTTGGAGACCTACCCTGGTGTTTTCAATCATTACCATCTATAAAAGGGGACATGTTTGGAATGATACATAAAGACGGACCCAGCAAGAAATAGAGAAGTGTCTGACAGAGGAAGAAGAGCGGCCCGGAGAGGAAGAGGCCAAGAGCTGTAGTCTCAGATGAGATTAGGGCTACATACTTTTCATTTTGTGTATTTTGGAATTACTTTAGGCCAGAAAACCCTATAAAAAATAAAGCACATTGAAGCCTTTACTGCAGCATTTCTGTGACTCGTTCCTGTAGCATATAGTGTATTTCATTCTATAAAGAGATGCCATTCTTTTATAATGGAAAGTTTGTTTAAAAAAGTAAGACATAATGTATACATTTCTTGTACCATCAACAATAAAAGAAAAACTAAAGAGCACAAAATGATCTACTACTTCAAAGATTGACAAGATTGTGTTTTTTAGGTCATTGTGTTATGAGTAACATATTGTTCTTGTTGGGAGAAAACTAGCACTGGTGTTTTGGTAGAACAATTTGATTTTGAGACATGTATGCATTGTTTTTGGTAGTTTTGGTGCGTTTTGGGCATGAAATTAATTGTTGTGCCAAGCTACATGTTGAAGTTTTGAAGAAGTGAACTCAATATTGAGAAATACTTGTAACCATCCAGCCTGTCATCCAGCATACACGCCATGAGAGATCAAACACGCCCTCAGATGTGAAGTGTCGCCTCTTTTTGCTGTGATGCGGTTTCAGGGGTTCACGCGTGATTGAAGAGACTGGTTTGAAGCCTTAATCCCTTTCACCCATGATGCATCTGGATGGCTTTGTCCAAGCTCTTAGGTTGGCGTGTAAAGTTCGATAACCAAAGTTCTGAGCGCAGACACCTTGAGAACCTTGTTTAGGGCTACAGAAAATGCCATCGCTTTAATGTCCAAGTCACCTTTTATCTCAGTCAGTTTGACAGACAGACCACTTTCATTTCCAATTTAAGCCTTATTTTGAAGTGAAATTGACTGGGTTTAACAGGTGAAATGATTGAGATTGTTATCAAGCACAACTGACAAAGATAATTGAGTTTCTTTAAGAAGTTTCAACACAAAAGGTTCCAGGTTCCAAAATGTGACGTAAATTGCATCCAAACTCCCCCCTTAAGCACGAAACTATGATAATGTCTTTACTCAGAATGCGACATAGCCTTGTGTGAGCTGTTGAGACACAACAAAGTGACATTATTATTATTATTAATGTGATATAATCACACACATTTTTTTAAAAGCAAGCAGTGCAGTATCTTATCTTTTCACTGTGATATAGTAGTTTTTTAAAATAATGTTTTGTTGACCCCACTCAAGCCCTTTCGTAAAAAAAAACACAAGTAAGTAAGTAACACAATATATTTTCTATAACAGGATGCAGACCTATCTTGAAGAGAAGCCTTAAGTATATCTATATTCAATCACTACCCACTCTCCAAAGCGGATTAGATGTTTAATTGCATTGCAGATAATTGTTGACTGATATGCTAATCAATGATGCACTTAAACGCAACCTATCTTGTTAACCTTTCATACTTGGCTAGCTAGAGAAACTTTGTAGGAAGTCCAAGGGCATAGTAATGATAGGTGTGTTTCTTTTAGTTGCCATTGGCTGGGAAGGAGTTTAACACTCTCACAAGAAAGATAATGAGCTGTTCTGATGACATGTAGGTTTTCAATACTGTATTTCACAACAGGTTGTAAGCAGCAAAATAGTACACAGTATACAAATACACGTTTGGTGTACATTTTTGTAATATTTAGTATAGGGCACACCACTGGTTTTCTACTCTGTTTCGGAGAGCAGGGAAGATAAAGGAAAGTGTAAGGACTCAATTCCAGACCAGGCGTGCTTCCAGGGAATACAACCAGAACCAGTGAGACCCTCTGTGACAATTGTTCTGAGGGAAACGTTTTAGACTTTGTTTCAAATGAAAGTTAGCTGGTGTTGGTTTTGCTCACAGACTGTGTATTCTTCAGGAAAGGATGTGTCCTTGACTATGGACAGGCACGCCCAACTACTACTAAAAACCTCCTCAGAGAAGAAAGCACGATAGCAGCTGTCCAATCAGATTTCACTTTAGCAGGATAATAGCGCTCAGGTCCCCAGAGGCAGAACAGAGGATGTGTAATAAATTATAAATTTCCATGCGAACAGATATGGATGGCAGTGTCATGCAATAATTGGCACAGCACTTAGCTCCAAGTGAGGCTGGCTAGTGGCTGAGTGATGTACGCCTCAGGCACCTGCCTCGACAACATGTTGAGGTGATTTGCAAAGTCAGCATGACACAAAGCGGCGCCCCCAATTATCAAGTTAACCCAAGGGTTTATGATTTGGTAACCCCATTTCATGACCCATAGGGTGTCATGTTGTGGGCCAAAAGTAAGATCAAGGTTAGAGGGCCCTTCCAGTAAAAACAGAACATTTAAGCATTCTACCTTCCACTCCAGATTTTCCTGCCTGTGCACACAACCAAATAAAGTCGTGTCATTTTAAAGAGACGCTTGGCGGCAAAATCAGTGACAATCTCTAAGTCGCGCCTTAAACACACATGTGTGACAAATGGCTTTCATATAATTTGTTTCTAATCGTGTTAGCGTTGTTTTAAAACCTTGTTAAATACATGGCAGGTCTTGTTCTTGTTTTGTCGTGGAGGTGAGGTGACAACTCAAACACAGGACAACAGATGATGATCAAACCCCAGATGGGAATTTTATAAAGCGAGTTACAGGACACACAGAGAAACTAAGACTATTACACACTGCGTGCACATGTAACATTCAACAATGTACCGACAGAGACTGACTGGGGGGGAACAAGACTTATATACACATGGGGTGATTACAAATGAGAGACAGCTGGGCAGACCAAGACTAGACAAGCAAGGAAATACATCTAGACGTAGAACTAAGGGAAATAGACAGGGGAACATAATACACATAGAAATACAAAACCTAGACATGAACATAATCCAAACGAGACACAGCTAAGACAAGACACCAGGTTGCACGAGGGGAAACACTGGGCCAGAGGGAACACGGGGAAACCAGAGGGAGAGACACTGAGATGGCAAGGTACACAGACAGGGAGACAAAGAGATACAGAGAGGGCACAGATACACTAACAAACAGAGAGAGGGCAAGGTACACAGAGAGACAACGAGATACAGAAAGGGTACAAAGAGACACTAGAGAACACAGAGTTTTTTTTTACTTACTTTATAACTTGCAATGTATATACTGTATATATAAATGAAGATATTGTTATTTACTAAGCTAGTCATTTTTTTAGCATTGACCCATGCAGTTTTTACAGTCAAACGACTCCCAATGTATTATATTTAAAAGAAAACAAAAAAACAACCTCATTCCTGACCCTAAACCAGCTGGGGTCCACAATGAAAGGATAAGGTGCAACTCAAATGTCTATTGATATTTTGCATTCTCTCTCTCTCTCTTGTGATCTTGCAGGTGAAACAGTAAGCAGATGAGGTGGAGTACTACTTCCTCACCACACAGAGAGAAGTCACCTTGCAACGCTCATTCGCGGGAGGAGAAACAAATTGGCTGCAGGAAGAACGCAAGGTCAGTACACAATGCACACAAGCATAAGAAAGGGCAGATTTAAGAGCAAATAATTACAGAGTGGAAGGATTTTAGTTTAGTTTAGTTGCAAGTGATGTGCCACACCTCTTGTTAAAGGTATAATCAGTAAAATGTTTTTTTAGTGACCACTAGTGTCTGTCACAACCCCCCTCCCAGAGACATCTACATCTTATTTTTTACTATTACTGTACTACTAGCTGGCAGTGCTAAAGAAAACTCCTCAAAGTAAAAGCCTTTAGTCTGCGTTGGGCAGCGATGTTAGTTTGCTCCAACCAAGTGCTGTGATTAGCTAAAGTTAGCTAGATGTGCTGCTTACCTGTCCAACAGTAGCATAGCAAGCTCGGCATCGGTTTATATTCCTCCATAGTCGCAACGTTTTTCTATTCTTGATGGAACATAACTAAAGAAAATGCTGGGATTTGTTTCTTCCTTATTTCCTTCCTTCCTTCCTTCCATTTATCCAAAGAAAGGGCCAATCAACGTTTTCAGACAATCACGTTAGCAGTGGGGCTGTCCAAGGTTCTTTCTCTGTTAAGTCGACACACAGTGGGAAGCATTTGGATTTTAATTGCTTCCCCATAGATTGCTGCCTCACCAAGAAACTGGGTTAATTGCATAAGTTGAGAGAGCCACTTGTGACCTTCATTGAGTGCTGCCAGCTACACTTACTGCAGCATGCAAACTGCAATACTATGCTGTCAGGTTATTCTGCCATAGTAAAGAACTACTGTCGTGATCACACGTGATGCGGTAGCCTGGAGGACTGCTTATTTCATGTATGTATGTATGTGAATCAAATGTCAATCTTAAAACGCGTTTAGAATTCCATCCCTGTAAAACTGTCCAGACAGGATCACGTTTAATCTTTAATTCCTTAGCCTGAATCTGTCAGTACAAAGGCATTTATAAATGACAGGTATGTGAAGTTTGTGCATTCGTTTGCAGGTTCCTTCCTTCCTTCCTTCCTCTCCTTTTTTTTTCCATTGTCCAGGTAGTTCTGATGCTCTACCTGGTAGCTCACACAAAGCTAATGATAGCTGGAGATCAGGTCAGGGCCACGACATTCCCCCCTTTGGATTGATGCCAGGCAGAGTCTCTTCACAGAAAAAAATCACCAAATTACATAGCTAGCTGAGTATAATGGTGCCTGTTTTAGAGGTTGACAATCCCAGGGCACCATGAAGGACAAGCAGCTTCAGACTGAAAACCCAGATGGACTGTAAATTGTATTTTCCCATTGCTAGCGAGTGGTAGTATTAGATAGATAGATAGATAGATAGTGTTTCAGGGTGAAATATACTATGTAAATGATGTGAAATTGTCTCATAATGCTTGCTGATCTTATCAATAGTAACGTCATTTGCTTGATATCTTTGTGCTTCTTTCCAATTGATAGCCTTACTTATGTCCTCAAGTCCTTGCAGTAATCACGACCAGCAGAACATTATGTGCCGTTGACTAAATTTGGATAGAAGACGTTATATTAATAACATGCACAGTGAATGGAAAACTTTAAGCCTGCGACCTAGCATTAGATTGCCATCTGTGAAAGTTATAATTTTACTCCCAAGAGCATTGGTTTCCCTTTCCTCATAAATTAAGAACTACTAGTCTTGTGTAAATATTGAGCACTCAAACAACAAGGCACAAGATCCTTTATGACAAGTCTTATTATGAAGACATCAACTTTATAGTGCAGTGTGTGCAAATCTTCAGTAACTATCAATAATGTGAACAAATCGACAATTAAATAATAATCTATTACCCTAAGACTTTTTTTCCTTTTTTGTTGTATGTACAGAAAATGGTCCCTGACCTGGATCCATAATATGGCTTTTGGACAGTCCCCCTAAAATTGCCTAAATATGCGGAATAACCTTTTGGATTCAACAAGCCAACGTATTAGCCAAATCTAAACTTCATAAGATGCAATCTTATTTGTGCAATCAGAGGCGTACAGTTATCATCAGAGTACTACTACCTATCAACCGCCATCTCTGCCTCCCACTCCAGCCGTGTAATGAAACAGACTTGGGCCATGGGATATGGGATGCAATCTCAACATGCCACTCTACAGCATAATGAACAAATTAAATCTCTCCCTCAATGGAGTGATCATATTACATTGATACATGACTATTTGTTTAGAAGTGTAGACCTTTTTAATTAATATGAGTTCCCATCCTTGAATGCAATCTGCTGTTGCATTGAACGTCAGTTCAAATTAGATAACTGTATAGAGTACCGTTAAGCAATTTAGTGTTCCAAGTGTTCTAACTTTAGTTCTTTTTGTTAATGACTTGGCTGTAATGGAGCTAGTTAATTAGGAGTATTATAAAAATTAGTCATATACAATATCACATTATGTAATCATACAGATTATTAAAAAATGGCTCTAGTGTAAATTAATCTTCTTTGAAAGAAAGTTGAAAGTTCTCAGAAAATAATCTATGCTCCCTGCAACCAGAATAGTTGTGGATATCTCAACCTGCTACGGCAGCTGTTTATGAAATTGTCCTCAAACAGTCACTGTGGTTGATTCACAGTTACACAGGCCTCAGGCATGAAGGCTTGCAAACAGAGTCGCAACAAACCCTACTTCCAGTGCCTTACTCCTGTATGTTTGATTTACTACCCTGTGGCCTCCTAGCTGGCGCTCTAATCACCTGTCTCACATGTACCCTGTATGCAGACAAAACCATAAGTCAAGAGTTGTTTCACCTGCTTGCGTCATCACAGCTGTGGCATTGAAGCACTGGGTGGGTAGATAGTGCCTGGGGTTTAAAGATAGACAACACAAGTAGACTTACAATGAGTCATACTTTCACTTGCGTTATGGTTGTGTTTTAACGTGGTTGCTTAGGGACTTGATTTGAGGGCAGGAAAAGTAGTTAAAACCAATTCCTAATGTTCATGATCTCATTGTCATCTAGTTAGCTAACAATGCTAATGATGTGTTGAGGTCCAATTTCATACACCTCAAGTTTAGTACATGTCTTGATATACTCAGTCCAACTTATTTGTCAGACATTTCAGGAGGAGAGGAGAAGCAAGGGGAGGAGAAGAGAGGAGAGGAACCAAAACAAACAGGCTTAATTACACAGCAAATATATGAACGATGATTATCATCAAACATTCATTTTCGGAGGTAACAGCTCATCAACCTCTGCCGTGAAAAGATGTGGGTTGCCAAAATGTTTTGTGCTGATGCATTTAAAACTTTCAAAAACACCGAAGTCTTTTCTCAGTAATGTACTATGAAGGTAGAATCGTCCGGTGGCTCCATGATTGTGTTTGATATGTTTATCACTGCCATCAAAGCATTAAATTATTTAGTTTGTAAAGGAGAAACAGGTGACACTGTGTCACAACTGACAATTTTTCTTTTAGTAGAAAACTCAGTGTTTGACTATAACGTCAAACGTTATCAGTTTGGGCTGGTGACTCAAAGGGTTATTTAGCAGTCATTCAGTTTTACTTCATTATTTTTCCATTAAAAGAAAAGGCAAAAATTTAAAATAAATAAATAGTATGATAGGTTTTTCCTCATTGTGAATAATCTTTAATCTATCTAATCTAATCTTTACTATCTGTAAAATGTGATTAAAGTATCCATCTGCTGGTTGATATTAACCAGAGAGCAGGTTGCTAAACAGGCTACCATGTCGATGAGCTCATGTCTGTGTGAGTGATCACATGAACAGAGTGATACATTTCTGAGTGATGCAATAAAACCCAACACAGGTTTTCAGAATCTAATGTCCATTCCAAATATTTAATTGGACTCATATCTGCTCATAGCCAAGTGCAACAATCTTCTTTCATATTATTATCCTTCTTTAAAGGACTAACATAACAAATCTGCTTGATCATCATCATACCATTATACATTTCTTTTTCTGATGGCAGTTCAGTTCAACGTACTGGGACATTGTATCAAGTTGTGTGAATACCTTTATAAACACTATATCAAGACACCATATAAAAATGAACAGAATGGTGTCCTTCAGGATGTTAAATGTGGAAGTGCTGAGAAGGTGACAAGAGAAGTTCTGACACCAAAGTTGCGTCTCATTTCATTTCATTTTGGCTGATAAAACATCCTATCAAAGTTTGGAAATGAAAATTAAATTAAATCTCTAATCTCAGTGTTACACTATGTGAGAATTCAAGACACTTCAAATGAAAAGAGTCTCATTATGAACTGTGATAACTGAAGCCTAACTGAAAAAAGGTGTGCAAAGATTAAAAAGTATTGATTAGGATCAGAAAAGCCAGGTACACTATTTTCCTGGAAATCATGGACTTTTATTGTCATATAACTTGTGGTTTCTGTCTAGCCCTCTGTTTTCCCTGTTTAATTCCCAGGAAACCCCTGTGACACAGTATTGCTTTGGTTACTTCAATACTATTTAATATAAATAGTAAACACCACATATCAGGATAGATTGCATCTATAGAATACAATGCAATAGACATTTGACTAATTCCAAAAAGAAATGTAGAATCCATATCTTCAATTTAAAATGAAAATAGATTGGTGACAGTTGCACATGCTAACCTACAGTTAAGAGTACAACTTCCTGTCCAACCCTGAATCATTTTCTTCACCTCACCTTGGGCACAATTAAAAACACAACTACGCAATAATGACTCACTTTACATTAGTATTTTAGAATGGACACAGAATAAGTAGCCTAGATATACAGTATATTAACAATGAGACAGACGTCATATCATGGTTTGGATATTGAAACAGAAACAGTACACCACTGGCATATGTAGATGTATTTTCCTGATATTAATCAAATTAATATGTTTTACATTTACGTGTGGCTTGTAAACTAACTTCCCATCTTGTATAAGGGTTCCAAAGCCATAAACTGAGAGAGGACAAAGTTCCAGTGTTTAGTCTAAACATTACGCTTCAGTCCTATACATGACCTCTCATTATCAACATAGAATTTGCATAGAATTGCAGAGCTTTGTAAGTTATTCTTTTCCTACATCATTTGCACAAGTTCTTGGTTAGTTCAGCTGCATAGAACATAATTAATAGCATACACTGACATTACATACTGTCTTGGGAAATCACCAGCAAAATAGCTTCAGGAGTGTTGTTATACTAACTACATAATGAGAATAACATCACTTATTTTGTTTTCACTTCATTTCCTTCAGACATCCCGTTGACTTAATTGTACTTTAAGATTATGTTATGAGAAAATGTATTATAGAGTGATAGGTGAACTATACAATATTGTCCTAAATCACGGCTTAATGATTCACAATTGGGCTAATTACATCAGAATCACTTTAGTTGTGTCTGGTGCAACGAGTGAACAGGTAACGTGGTTCAATTTGAAAGACACGTTGACATTGACACGCATTGACATTGACACAGTCACATACAGAATATAATAACTAACGCCTCACACAGTGCGAGAGGCATGACACTAGACGTACATTTTACACAGTACGTTTAACACCGACACGCTTCGGCTAACACCATAGAAAAATACTCTCAAGTGTACATTGCATTCAATTCCAGTGTGTTCAGTCATAACACCGCCTGCCTGGGCTGAGTGTCTAGTACATCCTAGTTGTTATCACGAATAGAGACGAACACAATGAGACAGGGAAAATAAATAATCTTACAGAGGCTGCAAAGTGACGGTAGTCCAAATGTTTTAGCTCGGCATTGTGATTACCAATAATTAGTAGATGAGGAAACCTACGTTGCACAATATTTCATGAAGTTTTAGATTAATGACCCTAAACAACGAGACACAACCGACCATTCATCACACTGCGTGAAAAAATGCAAACTTCATCAACTGATCTATGCAGAAGTATTTCAAAGTGCACACACACACACACACACACACAGAATATCAACTCTGTCAACCATATTTTTGTGTTCTGGTTGAAAAAACCCCCCCCCAAAAAAAGTAACTGCTGTTTTTACAATGGGTCCTTATGAATGGACTGACTGCTGACAAGGCCTTTCATGTTTTATTGATCAAAGGAACTATTGATAGATGGATGTGTTTTCTCTCTCTCTCTCTAATGAACCGATGACATACGCTTTCCACACAACAACCGAAGTCATGCGAATGTGGAACAACTTCTTGCGTGCCTCATCAGAGGAGCTCGCTCCGTGCCGACTCTAAATATAGCTCCAGCCTTGTTTATCGGTTGTTTCTCTCCTGAGTGTTTCTGGTATATTTTCACTCTTCCTTAGCATCTTGTTATTGCCATCAGCAATTGGTTCGCAACATTCCGCAAAGAGGATACAGCACGTTATCAAAAGAATGGCAAGCATCACAGTTTTATCAAAGGGTGAAAGGGAAGGCACGTTCTAGCGCACCTCGGTGATCGACAGCACCTAGACTGCTTAATTGATTCCCGCTAGCTGTCATATTTTGTGTGCGCTACAGCTAGTGTATGTTTGAAGAAATTAATCAGATTTGACATATGGAGGGTGACACCTCACCATGAAATATGCAGTCCAATTTGTTTCAGCCACAGACAGGGATTGATTTAGCTTGAAACTAACATCTAACTCGATGCGCCGTCTTTGCAATAGCAAGTAGTAATATTGTGTCAATAGCTCCTTATGTTCCCACCTTAGAATGGACACATTCCTTGTAGAGGAATATAGTTTAGGTAAAGGAGGTCAAGGATTACTCTTTCTTTAAATCCTACATAAATACGTATAGCTTGCAGCTGAGATCCACAAGTCTTTGTCCATAGTAACTGAATAATCGTTATAGTGCTCCATATAACGCTCTCTATATGAGTATATACAGTACCCTGTATTATACAGCGAGTGTCAAGAGATGACATTACAATGTATCGTGAGTGTGCTAATTTGCAGAAAATAAATAAATTATCAACTAGCAACTATGAAAAAAAACAACAACTTTGTATTTCACACACAGCGCTCAACAAAGACAACATAATTGCTATCCTAGAGGCAAGGCAATTATAGCTAACCGTCTCAAACCATGAATTGTTTCTCCTCAATTATGTACCTGTCGGACGTATGCCGTCCGCTTGGCTCCGCAGCCTGAAAAAGGTTGTTTCAGCGCGGCGAGCCGCTGGGGTGTGCAGACGGGCCTCCCTGGTGCATACGCTCTGACAGGGTCTGTCTGTTCTGTCGTCTATTTTCCGCTTTGAATGCGTTGTTGGAAGCTGAGCGGCGCAGCGTTTAAAGACAGTTGCAATGTACAGCGCCTGACGATTAAGAGGTATCATTTAAGGCGTCTTAATCAGAAATTAATCGTCACGGGGGTTTCCAACTACCGCGATGAAACAAGGGGAATTCAAACAGACCGATTGATTTAACATGCCTTGACATTTGATGATGTTAAGTGATGCTTTTGGATATGCCAGCAATTATGCAAACTCACAACTTGTCCACTTGTCTATTTATGAACAGTGTTTCTTTGGAGAGATGCTCAGGGAAATCGAGATGCAGGTGCACAAACATCATGTTGGCCTAAGGGATTAGGAAATGCATTGTTTACAGACAAAGACATGGATGAAAACAGCATTAAGCAGAGTAAAATGTTCGCTGTTGTCTTGTCACGAGCCGAGACAAGTCATCACTGGGGTACACAATGAAAAACAAAAGAAAAGACTTGTCCAGGTTCATCATGAGTTGGACTACTGCCACTAGACTATTGTGCCCTGCCAACTGAGTGAAGACTGAAATAATTTATTTCATTCCGCTTGGCAAACGCCACATCCAGCTACGCAGCAATATGTTTTCCATTAATATCTGCAGAAAGTCACCTCTCCCCATGGGCTTCCTTTCTGTAGCAGTTCATAGCGCTGGGATTTACTGGAGTTCAGTGCATAGTTATAGTCGTCTGAGAACGCTGTTGAACAGAAAATCACATTTTGAGATATAAAACCAAGGATTATAACAAGTCTAAGGATGCAAGTGACAAGATGTTGTTTTGGATATATATACTGTATATATATGTAGATATAATATGTATCGGTGGATAGGTGTATACTTTAAATACTTAACGATCCATTCTGAATTCATGAGATGCTATTTATAGGTGTGAGCATTAATTGTAATCAGATGGAACGGACACGGGACCGAGATTTATCTGGTCCAGTTTTCGATTGAATTGAATTGAATTGAATAAAGTTATAATTTCCGCAAGAAAAGAGAACAGAGAGACTCGGAGCCAAGAGCAGAGCTTCAAAGAAATTAAGGTTACCGTGTATTCACAGGGATTGGCCTTTTTAAATGTCATCCTTTGTCGTCAATTCGAAATGACCTTCCACCGCAGAAGACCAATGTGACCGATGCAAAACCACCTACATGTTATGTCCTTGGGCTCCGGTTACTGTATTTGCCTCCTTTGTGAGAACTACTCAAATAACATGTAACCAAGAAAAGGCAGATACTGTGGTGTAATCGAATTCTACACATGTTTTTTAAGATGGAGTTGCCCTGATACGAGGACAAATGGTATAAAAGCCTATTGAAGGATAGGCATCTCAGTAATCCCCTGTCCTGTCAATTGATCTTTTACATGCAAATGGATTTTTGCTCTGTGTAAACATGAAAGAAAATGCACAGCGGCTTTGGATGAGATGAGATATTATGATGTCATATTAGGCTTTCAACGTAATCCAGTTTACCTTTTCTATTCTGCATGCATAGGAACGTCCATTACAACCTAACAGATGACACGCGAGATTAATACACAGATTCTGTTCCTAAGCATGATACCAATATTCTTTATCCAACACCGATTTTAGAACAAACAGTTTTTCAGAATTTGAAATGTGTTCATCCCTCTCAAACGCTGCATATCCTTTGTGTATTTTTCTTGTTGACTAACATATTCATTTAGCATACGGAACGGCGGGGCTCAACTTCCACAGTCAATTACGGGGCTTCGTCATATTTCTCGCATGCAAACGAGACTATTAATACGCAGCCGGGTGTCTCAGATGCATCATCCTGTCGGAGTGTACCGTGCGCGCTGCGACGTCGGTCTCTCACCTCCTTCCAGCCCCTCGCTGTATCATAACGCTGTGCCGCGAGATGCGTACACGTCTAGCTGAAATGTCCTGTCGCGCCACGTGACACACTGCGTACCGTGATGGCTCCCGCGTGGGACACCCACGAAACACGTCACGTTCCCTGACCCCGAGGGGTCTAACCCGACCCGTGGCTCAAAGTAATTCCGTATTCTACCCTATGGATTAATATCACATTTTGGTTCTAAATATTTTACCGACAACCATTTGAGATGCGTCCGCTATATGGGTAAAAACAAAGGGGTGCATTATTCGAAATAATTTTTTAAATATTTGAGTCAACGTGTTTTGCAATCAAATAGTTCCAGTAGAATTGAAAAAGTTATCAGTTGTGGGTATATAGTATTCATTATCCATTACCACGTGAAACCAAAATGCCTCCAGAACACGCAAGCTAGCACATATCCCTCCTTTCCATCTCTCTTCCGCTTGCCTCCAGTCACTTTTCTCATGGGAAAGCCAACACGGTGAGTACCGGCCACCGCTGTTAAGCACCATAATAGTGACTAAATGGAGGGTGATACGCGGCGGGTTAAAGTTAATTCCACTCAAAGAGGCAGATTTCTGTCTCGCGCAGGATAAATTATGTAGCAAAACCCACCGGAGCCATACGCAAGCTGTGTGAACAGGTAAACACTACGGCGGAGCTAAAGATAGACCCGCCATTTTGACCTCCCCTACCTTGAACCATTTTTGTTGGGGAAGCACTAAAGCCACATGAGCGCGTATAATGGTGTGCTAAGCTGTCAACCCCTGTTGCAGAACATAGATTATGCATAATGCAATACAACCCTGAAAGCATGCGATGCATGTATGTATAGTTGGAAGACGCGATAGAACTGATATGTATTATTGAAATAATGGATGGCAATTTTCCCTCCGTTGCCACTGGGAAAACGTTGCGGTTTAAGTGTGTGAGATGATGTGCAGTCCTCATGCGCTGTGTGACTGTACGCATTGTGCCTTGGTGACAAGCAAAGAGAAAACAGGAAGGGAAAGAGAGCCCATAAACCACGTATCAACCTCGATGTATTTCCATTGCCCTCAAACCGTAACCGCATATTCATTTAAAAACGTATATAACATGTTCCCAGCCTCCTTTGTTTGCTCGTCGCGCTCTCACGCGTTCGATGAAGGTCTGAGCCAGATGTTCAATTGAAATCATTTAAGCCGCAGATGAACCTGTGACTTCGCAAGCGAACGGCGCGTCCTCCCGAGCTCGCTGAGCCGTGAGAATACCCCACAACATATGCTTGTATATTGTTCAAAAAACACACGCTCTCGCATAAAGGCCGACGCTTTGATGTCTCCACGACACCATACTGTCCGTGTGAAGTCTTCTTTTAGATCAGGCCCGGTACCGTAAGGTGACTTTAGGGAGCGGCGGTCCTTTGAAGACATCGTCCATTTGTATTCAAAGGGACGGGCCTGGCCCAACCGCCCATAACTTGGATAAAAAAAAAAACTTTGCCAACAGCAGTACAGAGGGACGTGCGTAGCATTCTCTGAACCCCCAGGTCTTTGAGACATCTCATTTGCAGCCAAGGAGTCAGGTGCAGACCCTCCCCCCCAGACAGAGAATGTCATTGGATACTCAGCGGCCTGTCACGTTATTATGACAGGTATGTTTGCAGAAAGAGATTGGATGTGATTTAGAAGGATAATACGCCAGCTCTTTGATGATTCTTCAGATTCAGTTGATATTAATGATAAGAAAGAGCGCGGGGGCCATCGCAGCGCCGGTGAAAGACGAGACAAAGTCAACGTAAACTGTTACAACTAATGGCTCTCCTCACTTGATATTCCCCGCCTCGCGCAGGGGTAAAACGACTGATGATTCCTGGCTCATTGTTAAATCTGTCTCTGTTTTTTGGGTTAATGACAAATGTTTAGTTAGCGGGCAAAAACAGGCAATGCTTAACCTTTTTTAAAAACCGGAACGTACGAGGAGATGGAGGTCTGTCTTGCAGCTCAACGAGGTTTGAGAATCAAACGTCAAGGGAGGACTGGAACTCCAGCTACTGTTTTGACATTATGGATTAGAGCAAGCAGCTAACAAGATCTTAGGTCAAACCATATTACAATTATTTTGTAGCTACCTTCAAATGCAAGTTTTTTTGTACAAAATATATACTGACGGTCTTTGATATACGATGCTATACGTTTCGGTCTGTACAGGATCAATGCCCACCATCCATCCCCAACTAATCCCACATGATGTGCCAATGTATAACGGGAAGGTATGTTCTTGTTTCGGCTTTAATCCACGGAGTTATTACAGCCTTCAGTGGTTTCAGAAGGACTACCTTACATGGGAATTATGAGCCTGTGGAGTCACAGTGTGTCCACACAGTGAGCGAAAACCTCTTGCACACAGTCCTTTGTATTGACACAGCGCCACGTGACCCTCCCGCGTCAACCGTAATCTAGAGTGACAGCTGCTGATGACTTACGTGACATATATGCCCACAGCAGTGTCTCAATTATAGAGCATGAAATTGTAACTGTCTGAATTCTGGTTGAACTTTTACAGCTGCGCGCTTTTTTTTTTTGCGCTCAAACAACGCCGAGCCCACAACAAAGTATTGTGGCCGCTATGCTTTCCGTAGGTGGGCAGGGAAACATGGTACCACTTAGACGCTCGGGAATCTCATTAACCACGTTGCGGTTCATGGCGGTAGAATAAAAGCAGAGGTGTGCTTGGCAATAGCTGCTGGTACAACACAGGAAGTAAAGAAACTCTCCGGCTTAGCAGCGCCCCGCAGAGCCAGAGGAGGACATGGTTTTAGGACATGGTTAAAAATGTACAGTTACTGGCATAGCTGCTCTAATGATTTTTCACAGAGCGCAGTTTACGATATTGACGAGACATTTTGACCTGAATGCACTTGCTTTTTCATTACTTACAGTGTAAATGGTACCGAATGTTTTGTTATTGCTGCATTATGTATGTGGCACAGTGTCGCCATTCGAATTAAAGCATACCTATGCTTCCAATCTGTATAGGTATTCATGTTATTCCGATTTATTAATTCAAATATAATCTCAATGGCAGCATCAAGTCACCTTGTACAACCTTGTACACAGACATACTGCCTTTATTAAACTAACATCTGTCGAAGTAACCAGGCAAATATCATCCTTTTGCAACAAAGAAAAACTGTTGACTTTTTTCGCTTGCGAGTATCAAGGGTGGGCACTTTTCCTGAACCACGCAATTTGCATTTGTATATGTGTATGCTAGACCACTGCGTCACAGTGCTTTTTATCCAATGTTCCACTGCCACACTGCAGCCTCTTTCCCCTCAGACAGTGAGATTTCTTGCTTCGCTCTTTGTGATAGGCCTGCTGTCACTGCTGGGGTTCTAGATGGATGGAGGAGCTCTGAGACGCCTGCACGCACACATTCCTTTATTAAAGCAAACTAAACAGAACTACACTTGTAGGGGGCCGCTACGCTCAGTATAACTGGTCTCTTGGCTTCCCAGCTTGCAATGCCCATAGCCTTTTGAGGCCTTGAGTCTCAGCGTGTGTGTGTGTGTGTGTGTGTGCTTGTTCGGGTCCCCGCTTCACTGCGAGAGAGAGCAGACAAAGAGAAGCAGTCCAGCAGCCCACTGTTAATCACACTCACCTCTTGCAGCTGCGTCTGGATGCCTGGATGAGCCACACCTGGCTCTCCACCTACAGCTGACACACTAGGATTAACTGACATCCTCTGTAAATACCAGCCAATAACAGTAGAGTGGACTAACGACCTTCGCAATAGATCCTTTTACAGCCGACGTCAGTCGGCAACGGAAGTGGCGTTTTGTCCCAGCCGTTCAGAGTTAGTCTACAGAATTCCGACAGGATCACGACCGTTTCAGAGCAACAGGTGTTATGCCGAGTTCTGCCTGCCCGCCGAGAATTGCAAGCACCTTGCAGCAGATATACTACAATTAGGTTTTTAAATGCGGAAAAATGAATGCGGGGTGTCAAATTCACTCTGTCAAACTCGATCAAATAAAGTATGTGCTGATAAAACCACTTTGATTTGACGTGTCATTACTGAGTGTTAAGGGGTGCATGCATTATTCGGCAGAACTGATCGCCATACTTCCGTTGCCAAACTGCGTTTGCAGGCTAACGTACGTCATCATTGTTTGCAAACTGTACAAGGGTCTATTGAGAGACTGACATATTTATATTATTTCACACTGATCCAAGACCAGTCAAGGAAAATGCAAAAGTACAATATCATTATTTCTGAAAATGATGTGGTTAAAAGCCAAGAACAGTCTAATGAGCTAGAATAGGGGAATCATCATCATAGACTCATTGCTGGCTGTCCTAATTCCCTTCTTTATGTCATAGATGGTTAAGAATGTAGCCAGACGTGTTGGCCATGTTTGTGCTTTTACCATGGTAATTGAGATTATTGCGGTGGTACTGTAGACCTTGGGAAGAACCTTGGTTTAGCTCATAATTGCATTACACTACAAACGGAGCACTAATTGCGATGGGAATTGGAAATTGTCTTTTATTTATTCACTTAAGTCAGCACAGCCTGGAGACAGATCAGACTGTTTTGACCAAAATAAACATTATTGAACCTTGCTGTGTCTACCTCTATCTACATCCTTTCATCTTTCCCCTAGACGTTCCCATTAGGCCGTCGACGGTGAGTTCTGGGAAAAGATGTGCGTGTGGTTACAGCCTATTGATCTGTATTGATGTGGTTACAAGTCATAATATTAATGCTGTATTATCATTGTTTACCTTTAAACCCATACAACTGATATATCTTTGTTATACACAATTGCATTCTCTTTCCTGTAATCCCTATCAAATTGATCCTTAACATCTACTGTAACTACGGAGTAAACTCATACATGTCAATACAGTCAATGGTGTATACCATACTATATGAATAGAGCACTGATGTTGATTTCTGTCTCCCCAACCACTGAGATGGTTAAAGGAACCTAGAGAGGAAATTATTATTTGAAGGGCTTACACGATATTGGGACTCTCCGAAAAACAATTAAAATACAGTTAGTTACTATTAAGGACACACTCTCTGGTCATGGTATCCTTTATACGTATAATTGCCTGAACTGTGATAGGCCTGTATCTATTATATACTGTAGGCTAAAGTTGTGTTCTTGGAGCATGAAGGATATCATTAGGCCTACTATTGTAACTGTAATTAGGGAAGAGACAAAATGTAGTCCTCACTCTTGCACTCAAAAGTACAGTTTGAATTTTTGAAGTTTTGTTGCCTAATTCAGTTTTTCGTCAAGGTTCCAACTGGCAAATCTCATCAAGAGCTTGAATTTGATAGCAGCCAAAAAAAAATCACATTTTTCACTCAAAACGCCATGTTTTCCTGGCTTCAAGTCCTTGAAATTGCAAAGTCACTGATTCTTTACCGAGAGAAGTCTTTTGAATTCACAACATCACAAATACACTAAGCACACCAGAGCCAATTTCATAGACGTGGGTTTCTTCATAGAGCCCTGCAGCTTGCAGACCTTTACCGATGTGGGCGATACAAGTGGCTGCAACTAATGCTAAGGATTTTCATTTACTGACACAGTTGGACATCACTCCCCCTTCTTTTCCAGGTGACGTTAGGGTCACAACAGAGACGGATGTGACAGCTAACCAGAAGGGCAGCCATCCAGAGGTGCTGTGACAGTATGACCCCTAACCCCTTGACATGAATGAGTTTGGATACATGACCTGACCAAACGACAATACCTACTACTGTGAGTACCAAACATAAACCATTCATGAAGAGGATGCCATACACATTAACA
>OMKK01033031.1:0-19279 GCA_900302305.1 Polymixia japonica | reverse complement strand
GACAAGAAAAAACTCCCTGAAATAACCTTGGTTAGGAAAAAAATGGAAGAAATCTTGGGAAGGCCTGAAATGGAAGGAATCTCCTTCCAGGTCAGTCAGGTGTGCAATAGGTGCTGAGTGGGCAATTTATAAGAAGAAAGTCCCTCTCTGCCCTCCGGTAGGAGACTTATGTCTCTCAAGTGCAGGATCTCTCGCTTCAGGAACAGCACTTACTGTTAGAATAATTATAATATAATTATTAATTTAGACGGAGCATACACGACAGAGATCACTGGAGTCTTTTAAGCTTTTTACTAGTAGAAGGGAATCAAACAAGCATCACGGTGGATACAAGAATGATTGAATAAAGGAAGTCACAACACAGTATTTATACATGCAGGCAAACAACGTCATCAGGTCTCTGGTATGTGCTGTTATTAACATGGGTATCTCTTCAAGGACATCTTTCTAAGTCTCCGTCCTGGCTGCTGTTCCTAGACCCAGAATCGAGCTTTGAGACACACACAGTTAAACATACACATTTCTCTATCAAAAATCAATACCTGTGGAGTTTTAATGTTTCCCACAATTTCCTGTTCTTTTGGGATTTTTCCCAAATATGCAAAAGCGCATCGACGACCTCACATTTTGACATGGCAGCGTGTCATTTTTTTTTTTTTTAAGAAAAGCCGTTTGACACCAATCACATCAACAGGACCACGCTGAAAGAGGCAGGGTGAGCCGAAGAAAGAATGCTAAAAAGCAGATGAAATGATGAAAGGGCGCCACGTCTCGTAGTGATTATAGATCAAGCGAATTAAAGTGTGGCGTCTCTTTAACGGTGAGAAGAGAAATCCACGGTCAGGCTAATTTACGGCTTCTATGAGCCAAAGGCATAATCCAGCGTCGGTGAGGCCATTGATTTTCTGATTCACCTCTTTTTTTCTCTCACAGCAATCTCGTTTCTTTAGACGTTACATCATCTCTTTTATTGCGGGCATGCTTAAATCAACCATATCGCACGGTACCTCCTTAGGGGGGGAAAAAAAGTTTTTGCCTAAAACACGAAGTTCATCGGGAAACATACACTACTGTGCAATCCACTTCTGATAAGTGCCTACTCAGTGTAAATGGATTGCAGGTCTGAAGTAGAATACATTAGGGTCTTCATTACATTTATTACTCCGGATGGCACTGCAGAGGGAAGAGAAGTGCCGAGAACTGTAGCGAAATGTGTGCGTGTTTGTGTGTGTGTGTGTGTGTGTGTGTGTGTGTGTGTGTGTGTTACAGAACTGCTGTGTTGGGGATTTCCTTTGGGATGGCATTCCTGCTGTTGGCATTGATCCTGCTAATATGCTTCGCTGGTCACATTCTGGTGAGCATACTAACCTAAATCACCCACAAGCATTTCATTGCACTGTTTACCCTGTGTATGCTGCGTATTATGACAAATAAACACACTTGAACCTGAACACATATATACAAACAAAAGATGTATCTGAAGAGAACTGACTGGTAAGTAGGGCTGGGGGATATGGTTGAAAACTGATATCACAATATTTTTGCAGCCAATGGCGATATTTGACACAAGACAATATTTTAAAAATTTTTTTCTTTACTACATACCCACATGATGTCTTTTTGTTTTGGAACAACACGCCACACTCGCTACAAGTGGAGATTGTGTCAGTTGTGACACGCTGCTGCAAAGGAGAGAAAGGGAGAGAGATTTTTAAGAGCAAGAGTGTTGTAAAGTTATATTTAAAAAGATGTAGGTTAAACTATCTCGATATTCACGTTTTCACATCATCAATAATATATAAATATTATTCTAAGTATATTGCGGTATATCAGAAAACTCGATATACTGCCCAGCCCTACTGGCAAGCAAGCAATGACAAAATGTGTACAGAGCACACACGTGCTGTAGCACAGCTTGTCCCATTTTGAATTCATAACCTGTTTGGGGCTGCAATAAAACTCCCCAGTACTTCAGGAGGAATACAAAAGGGCTCTCTCTGAGGAATACAGCGTGCATTCTCTGAAGGACAGGACAAATATTTTCAACAGCACAGCGTGAGTTCCTTTCTGCCCTCATGTATGTGTTAACCACATGCAAACTGGAGCAGCACGGCATCAGACGGAGCCATTTATTTGGGAGTAATATGAGCAGATCTATCAGCTGTGCTCCGTAAAATAGTTCCACACAACCATTCATTGTCTCTTAGACCAATGAGTGGAAGGATGGGTGTTCTGAACGGTCGCAGCCACTTTTCATAAGTTGTTTATGGACATTAAATAATAAATAATACTGTATTTCAACCCCCGTACCCTCGCTCCCTCCTTCCTCACTGCCCCAGTGAGCGTCATTCTGTGATAAATGGGTCACATTGAATAAATGGGGGTCGTCAATGACCTTGGCTCTGTCCTGAACCAGTAGTCCTGTTTATATTGTTTGTATGCTGTAAAAAGAGAAGGACAGAGGCACAAAGAGACAGACAGACAGAGAGAAATTATGTTCGATGGGGGTTGTACCTTTCATCAATTTCACACTGAACAAATTTTCCATAATAGCCACTAAAGAACAGAGCACACCTTGGACTCATGATTGTGTGTCTGTGTGAGTGTGTGTGTGTGTGTGTGTGTGTGTGTGTGTGTGTGTGTGTGTGTACAAGCAACCCTGTGTGGGACTGGTTGGGGTTGTGTAATGGAGTGTGTCATGGTTCAAGGACATGCTTTGTTTCTCTGTAAAGAAGTGCAACACGTGGTTATTTCAATCGAACAGGCTTCTTGGAAAACTCTGTCCAGTTCAAATGGTGGGAGTTGTTGCAGCATGGCCACTGATCAAAAATCTGACTTCCTGAAGGACATAAACAGCACTGAAAGAAAGAAATAATTCAGCTACTCATGGAGAACAATAGACAAAGAAAGTGTTTCAGCTGTTATAGTCTCTGTCAGGGTTATAGTATTGCATGCATAGTTGACAATAAATATAGAGTGTCACCTTAAGAGAGACTATAGTTACCTTGCGAGGCAGCTGGATTTTCAAGATCACGAGTTCACTGCGAGAATCCATCTGGTCAGGCTTCAAGTTAATACAATTCTGGCCGAACCACAGCTGGTTCAGACCAATCAGCATCCTATGAGGAATGACTGGCAGCTACGGGCGTGGTTTAGGTGTGACAACCTAATACAACCATGGTGATTAGCCCGTGATAGATGGTGATAGACAGATGGTTCATCCAATCACCTGCCAAGTATTTTTTGAAAGTGCCTGCCCTTTTCCAAACAGTTTCCAATGAAGACTTCCCAGATGGTTCTGTGTAACTAACCATCTGGCGCGTCAAATTAAGTCTATAGACTCATCATACAAAATAATTTCAAAAACAATAGGAACTACAGAACTGTGTTCTATCATTTGTATGTGATTTCAACTTGGGAACAAAATGAAATCCTTTTAAATCCTCTCAGTCAGACTCCTGGAATCCCTGATAGGCCTATGGATAATGGTCTTTATGGACCTAAAACACCTTCCTCAAGTAGCAGTCTAAATTATGCCTGAATGGCTCTTGTAGAATAATAATTATAGAAACAAGAATTATTAAAATGTCTAAAAACCTCTTGATCACACTTAGATGTGTGTATTACTATGAATGACATTGTCTTCAGGCTTGATCACAGTAGAGGTGTATTTTTCCAGCTCTGATAGAGCTGCACGCTGTTCTGTCATATTTGCTTTTGTAAGATGTTCTTTTTTTGCCGTTGGTGCTATTTCAGGGGGATAAAAATTTAGCAAAAACATAGCAGAGTTAGAGGGTGTGATATTCGAAAACTACCTTTGAAAATCTAAAAACTGTTAAAAATGGCTCACCGGAGAGGTAGGAACACAATATAAGCGTTTTTCAGGACCTGATATTTGTGATTGAGCAAGAATAGTCTGGCTTTAGTTCATAACAGATGATATCTCATGTGGCTCTATGACCTGGATATGAAAAGCACACCTGCACTGTTTGAAGCTCTTAGAATGGAAATTGGCATTTCATGTCCCAAGACTTAAAAGTTAATTTCCTCTGGCAAGTGAACTCCAATGTTACATAACCATGGGTGTTCATACTGTCCTGACGTGAGGTATTAATTTTTGTGGTAGTCTCACAGCGATCAGACAACCTCCCCTTTATTAAAGGGGAATACCACAAGATTGCAATTTTGAGTGATGTTGTTTCTGTCTTCAGAAGGCTAAATCTGCATTAGCAAACACTGAATTCTGTCCCCTATTCTCAAAAAAAAGAGAGAAATGATCCCAATGCTCTCTTCCAATGCTCTCGATACCAGTCTACTGAATATTTGAAAATGATCTGGAAAAGAGAGAAAACTCGACTGTAGTGGTAGGAATAGGAGTACATGTTCATTGTCAAAACTGTTAGCACTGCCACAGCTGTTTGTGGGGGCATAGATGAAAAATGATTTGTAAAATAAGCTATAATGAATTCACTCCCCTGTTCATATTAATGCGTGACCTTCAGGCTTAAGAGTGGGTTTGACATGATAGGTTAGCCTTGGCTCTATGGTTCCTGGTTTGTTCAACTTCATAAACACTGAATGAACTGCCCTCGGCCATTAGAATAACAAATGTGTGTTCTGAGAATTGAATGGTCTTCCACCATGGTCCTATCATACACCTGAGTCTCAACTAAGACCTGGAAGACACCAGGGGACCCTAACTAGTAGCATAAGCAAAATGAATAGGAGGCCTAATGAGAGGGTCAATAACAAGTCAGCAGTAGGTTGTAGTTTTTATTATCCACAAAAATACACCTTGTTTATACGGTGGGTGAATTATACCTTGCGGGGACATGATCGAGGTACTGATTCTCTTATGCTGCCTCTCTTATTTCCATCTCTTTTAAGCTCTCCCTCTTTGTCTTGTCTGTCAATCTCTGTGGCCTCAGCAGGGAGGGAAAGGCTCCTTCTGCTCCATTCCCTGGTTCCCCACATCCTCGCGCATCACCATCGCCAACAAACCCTGGCTGCGATTGGTCCTCACTATGACAACCACTGCCCTTATACTGGTGATGGCCGTGTTCAATATGGTGAGAAACCAGTTACCAGTTATGTTGCTGTGAAGTTAGTTTTCTACTGGTTTCTTTCAATATTTCATCACCATCATGATGATGACAATGATGATGATGACGACGCTGATGATGATGAAACGGTGGAGGTCACTGCATGCTATGTTAAAAGTTGCACACTGTACATGATATGAGGTTAACTTGGTCAAACTGTGTGTCATCTATCCGTACCTCACTGGACAGTTCTTCTTGGAAGACATCCAAACGACCACCTCACCTGTGAATCTAACCAATGACAGCCTGCTTGACTCCACAGATGAAAACAGGTTCTATCTGCCGGTAAGTAGAACAGGGGAGGGGTAAATATTAAAAGGTTTACAGTAGTAGAGTGGTTAGGTCCCCTGTCTCTTTCTCTACTTTCCAATTTTGTCCAAACGAATAAAAATGGTAAAGGTGAATGGGATGCCCATTCTATTAAAAACAAAAAAAATTGTGCAATCTTCATAATTCATTCTCACACCAATCTAATTAAGTAATAATAATATCACTTGAAAACAAATTTTGCTCCCATTTAGCTTCATACCTGATTCTTGGGTAAGATGAGTTTATATCAGATGCTACTGTCATTTCCCTCACTGTTTGCTGTTCACTGACTCACCTCAGTGCATTTTCAAAAAAACCCAAACATTGATATATATTTTTTCCAATTTCACAGAAGCGAGTACTTGCATACCAGATCCCAATCTGTCAAATACCAATTACAGTCAGTGGCAACGTCTTTCTCTACAAGCAAAACAAACCAAATGATTGTTGAAGGCATTCTAGTAAATCAATGGTCAAAGAAGACTGTGGATGAAGCTGGAGTACATTTCATATTGAATCGCAGTCTTATGAGTCACCGTGCAGTCGGCCTGTTCAAAGTCCCACTCCAGACATTTTTTTCTTCCTGGCTTTTAGAAAAAAATACTTGCCGAATAGAAGCAAAGAGCGGTGGGTTATTTAAACCGTGAACCGCGGCACACCAGTGGTACCAAAAGGACATCGCAAAGATGTAGGTCTCAAAATCAAAACGTTCTTTGGCTCAGTTGCAAAGAGGCAGGTGTAGGGTTGTCTGTCAGCTGTCTGTCTAGGCTAGCCACGTCAAAGCATGAAACGTTGTACATTAGGTCACATGGGAAATCATTTTTGGCTCTGCTTAGAAAATTACATTTTCTGCCCAAAATACTCTTAAATGGCCTAAATGGATATTTCTGGACTTGATTCTTTGTGGGAACCCATTGTGCAGCAGCAGGAAGTGGTCGTAGGGGCGCGGTAGAGGGTGTGTCAATACAAATCAGGTGGCGCAGTGCAAGTTTGGTGTCAGAGAATGCCTGCTCAGACCATGTCTTAGAGCAAAGATGACATGACCATAGACCCCTTTTGTGTATGTTATGGCCTATTTCATGTTGACGTGAATCATTTAACCAATGACTACTGTAACGTCATGTAGAACAATGTGCGTGGAAGCCTACTACATGTACTGCATTGCCATGTAGGAGAGTTAAAAGGCAGCCTGTCAAATAATCATATTTGCGTGTTATATCCCATTGGAATTAGACTTCTTTTTTTTTGTGCTACACAATGTTTCAATATGGAATACAAAGCAAATTAATACATGACATTTGTTTCCTCATGGTCTGGGCTCTCCCCATCCATTACAAAATTGTCTGTGCGCCAAGGCGCTGCTTTTCAAGGGAGGAGCTGATTTGATTTGCTGTAATTGAAGACAGCCACACCACACCTACTGATAATTTATTCCTCCTAATTCAACTGCGCCTCAGTTCCCTTGATCCAGAAAATAGGGCCCTAAGAGACACATTCTGGATCATTTCTAGGCAAGAACCCCTGACTTTCTGTACAATATTGTTCCTTTTTTCATTCTTAGGCATTCTTCGTAAATATATTGATGGAAATATATTTGCCGCCAATCTGCAGACCCCCCCCTCTCTTCATAAATGTCCTTGTTTGTTGAGCTCAGTGCTGTCAAAGGCAAACTTTAATATCATCCAGATCCAATGCCTTACTCTGTGTGTTGGCTAACAAATCACTCCTACACCAACGCATTTACTGGTAGCATATTATACTCTGCACATAAAAACACACACATATTTCCTTTTTTCTATTGCCCTGGATATATCCTGTCAGTGATATTTCTATTTTAAGGGAATGGCATTTCTGAAGAGCAGATGCAATGACTTCCAAATGCATTCAGTTTTTGCTGAGGTGACATAATGAGCACTGTGCTATTTAAAACTTTATGCATTGTTGTCAGTTTATCTCTCTCTCTCTCTCTCTCTCTCTCTCTCTCTCTCTCTCTCTCTCTATCTCTCTCCAGTACTTCATCTACTGCTGTATCCTGGGCCTGGTGTCATGTTCTGTGTTTCTGAGGATCAACTATGAACTAAAGATGGTGGTAATGCTGGTTGCCGTGGTGATATACAACATCATCATCCTCCAGACACACGCCCCGCTACTGGATGGTTACAACACTGCGCTGTACCGTACTCAGACACTGGACAGGTGCGAACATCTCAACACTATGAGGGTCCGTACAGGCCTTATTTCAAACTTTGCTCACTCATACACACATGAAGCACACACACATGCATACATAGTACTGTGCACACAAGCGAAACACTCACACACACACACAAGCGAAACACTCACACACACACATACAAGTGAAACACTCACGCATACACGTGACACTTGCATATGCATGTGTAAATACGAACGATACATATACTGTATGTGCAAGTGTTTCACATGCGTATGTATGAGTGTTTCACTTGTATATGTGTGTGTTATTTTCAGTATATCCGGAAGGCAGATTTGTTTTTTGGAAGCATATCTGGAAGTAAAGCACAGCAATGTTTCATTTGGCCAACGCAGTCATCCAAAGTTGCCAGCATGGATTCGGGCGTCGGCAGAATTAGGGGTTTGCGCGTATGAATTGTTTACGGGGGATGGGGTAGGATTCGTTCCTCTCCGGGAGTCCGGGAGATAGTGCTACATTCTGGGAGACTTGGGATATATGCTAACATGGATAATAATAATAATCCATTATCATATCCATGGTGGATAATAATAACAAACGCGTTACAGCCGAAGATGTAAACCTTTTGCGGAACTTTCTTGGGTCACATTTAACGTTTATCAGTTCATTGCAACCATCACTGCATTCAAATGTAGAACGTGAAATAAGAGTATTGTACCGTGGTAGGACAGCCATCTCTATGGAGTTTGCAATGAACTAATGATGACAATGATGATAATAATAATGATGACTAATGATGATGAAAGCCTTCCGGATATTCTGAAATGCCTATAATAAAATGACACACACATACACAAGTGAAACACTCACACATTTGCATGTGAAACACTTGCACATATGTAAAACACTTGCACATATACGTACAGTATGCATGCTTTTTATTTACACATGCATGTACAAGCGTTTCACCATGCATGTGTGAGTTCACATGCGCATGTGTGTGTGTGTGTGTGTTTCACTTGTATATATGTGAGTGTTTCATATCTATTTGTGTGACTATACAGGAATGTATGTGTGAGTGTTTCATATGTGTATGTGTGAGCAAAGTTTGAAATAAGACCTATATGACTCTATCCTGGGAACCAGATGAATCTGCAAGCTCATGTTTTATTTGCTCTGGCAGATGCGTCTGGTCCCCCTCCCGTTCAGACAGATTCCGACCTGGCCCGGGTCAGGCCAATCACAACTGTTTATTTAATATGGGGCGGGTTTGATACGATGACTGTACAGAGGAGCGGCGTTGAGGCATTTTCGTAAACAACCAAGATGGCTGCCGCTGATGCCGCTCTGCCAGTCAGAGCACATGTCACGCCCTCTACTTCGACGGCGTTGCAGTGGTTTCTCCGAATGCAGCGGTCTGGTTTCTCTGTATGTCTGTGTGTAGTCCGTGTGTGTTTTTGTGATTCCAGTTCCCGGATTTGCGGCAAGCCTCTGAGGTTCCACCTGCTGCCCATTAATTCATTAGCGCTGCTGTATATCAACCCCGGTTTTCCAGTCACTCATTGCCAGATCGTAACCAGTACTACCTACTTCCGGTTCCCTGACCCCTGCCTGCACCTGACTTCGACCATCCCCTGCCCCCCGGTTCTCCTGGTCGCTTCTGGCCCTGATGTTCGCCTGTCCCCGGTTACTTCAGGTTGCTTGTGGCCTCGACCATTGCCTGTCCCTCGGTTACTCTCCTGCGCGCTCCCTCGACTACCGCTTGGAACACCGATCTGCTTGCCTGCCCTACGCTGGACTGTCCGACTACGCTGTTTTGCCTCGCCCTCTTCTAGTTATTAAATCTTTGCGTTTATTTGATTTACCGGTGTCTCTGTGTCGTGCGTTTGGGTCCACCCCTTTAACAAACCGTAACAGCACGTTTCGTTGCTCTGATTGGTTGTAGGCCTATCCAATTGTGTATTTTGGTCTGCGTCCGTTGATAACGCCCCTCGGAAATCGAAAATGTACCGAGAGGTTGCAGACTAATTTGCATTTGCTAATGATCTTTAGCTCTACCTCAGTTATGTAACAAGCCATGAGCCACAGTGTTCTCAGGCTTCAGGGCATGTCTGTCTGTGGAAGTTATACTCCTACTGGCTGCCAATCAGCAGTAACCACTGGAAAAGAGAATTATGATTGATAAAACACTTGAGATATAGAACTTTGTCCTGAAGGAGTGGAATTGATTTTTCAAATCCAAGTGACAGTTGGAGATAGGGGGCAGTGTGGCCACTCACTGATGAAGAAATTCTATTATCCAGAAAGTTCACGAGCCAGTGAATTACACTTATAATCAGCTCTCATATCTCTCTGTCTCTGTCTGTCTCTCCCTACCCCTCTCGCTCTCTCTCTCTCTCTCTCCAGACCAGGGGTACTGAAGGATCTGAAGACAATGGGTTCTGTGTCTCTATTTATCTTCTTCGTCACTCTACTGGTGTTGGCCAGGCAGGTCGGTAGCTATCCCACAGTCCCACATTACATTACCATGACATAAATGGAATCACTGGGTAATAGCTTTGCTAACATTAAACCACTGGGCGATGAAGCACACCCCGCAAATATCTCATTATATCATGGACATGGTTTCTGAAACGTTTCATAGTGGCATCGATGAGGCACATGTATAGCCTCCTTAATCTCGCTAAACTTCACAAGAGCTGTTGGAGCAGCCAAACTTAGCTGAGTACTTTATGCTCAGTTAATGCACAGTGAGCTAAACTGAGCTGACACAGATACCCAAAGAGGACAGAGAAGCACTGTATGTGTGTGTGTGTGTGTGTGTGTGTATCATCTCTTTTGGGGCATCATTCATCAGCCCTGACCAGAAGCAGATGTGCTAGACTGGACGTGTCCCCTCTTGAGACTGTGTACCCAAAAATGGGGCTCCCTCTGGAACAAGAGTAGCTTTCAACAAGTTCCCCACGTTGTTCTCATTCTGGGTCACCATCACCAGAAGACAGCAGAATATTTTCTTGGGGAACACACTTTGTTGTGCAACACTGTTGGTCACTGTCATATCTTGGCTGCATTCTCTTCAAGGTATTTTGAGGGTAATTGGGTTCATCCTTCCGGATACTGTTGTTTGGAACAACTCCAGCGGTGTTTTGACCTCCATAAATTAGTCCGACACAATACCTCATCAATTATCGTCATTCTGGAAACGGGCCTAATTGTGTGAGAATATGCAGCGCCTGTGCCCCTCGTGTTTGGACAGAGAAGAAATCAGAAGTCTTTTTCGGTGGATACAGAGTCAAAAAGTCCTGAAAGCGTCCTTCTTATTCTGTCCACAACCAACAAATTTGCGTCACAAAATCCCATTCTAAGTTCTAATGAGCCAGTCTATTTAGTCAGAGGGAGGAGAAAGCAGGTTAGGAGAACGCGGGCTGCTGTAATTTATCCCTCATGAACAGATGCCCAATGGTCTGCTCATTTACAAACTTTATTAGCTGGTTTCTAAACGGCATCTGAAATTAGCTTACCCTCTCCTAGCCTACTTAATGTACTTAGAGTGCTGGAGGTACTAGAGGTCTTTTCTAATAAAGAGAAGCAAATGAGTGAGTGTGCACGCACACACACACACACACACACACACACACACACACACACATAGCAGAGACTGCCCATTCTAGGAGGGCAGGTTGGCAGCTCGTCTCCATTTCCAATTCATCCTCAGGTAAGGAACCAAACACCGTCATAGCGTTTTGCCATAGGGCGCTCCATGCCACAGCAGCTCTGGATAGATTGGTATCATGCTGTACCGTCGAGGGAGAGATACAGTACAAACACATATATCATCTGGACCGCTTACAACTCGCATCATAATACATGCCTCACTGGAGGACAGGAGATAGAGATAGAGTAATGGATACGCTCACACACACACACACACACACAAACGTGTGCCCACACACGCGTGCCTGTGGTGTTGTGACCCCAATAGATAAGCCTCCCTGACATATTTAGATGTGTTCAAAACTCCCCCAAGCATGAATAACCAATCAACAAGCAGCAGCTATCTTTTATGCAAAACAGCAATGTCCGCTTGCTATTTCCTTGAGCAATGAGAGCGGAGCCTGTCGCGCTGTTGCATTGTCTTCTTATTGGGATATTAATTTTCTATGAATAGTAAACATGCCCTTTAGTTTCAGTTGGTTAGGTTCACCCAGAGATCCTATAACGTTTCCATTTGGTGGGAATGATTAGAATAAAATAACAGCAGCCCTTCTCAAGGAAAACGTCTCACATGATTAAAGAATACAAATTTTGCAAAAGGACCGTAGTGAAGCTACTAAGTATAGAGGCTGATTCAAACAATTTTTGTGGATTCCCATATCGACCTGAATTCTGTGTTTGAAGTGAATGAAATTCTCATTCATCTCATAAGCAAGTTGAAAATAATCTTTTGACTGTCTTTTTCTGCTTGATGTAGAGTTGTACTGTGGCCTGTAGTGAATGCCACAGGGCAGAATGCAGGGTATGAATGACGCAGGTGTCTCTTTTACTCTGTGTCCTCCTGTAACAGAATGAATATTACTGTAGGTTAGACTTCCTGTGGAGGGACAAGTTCAAGAGGGAGTGCGAGGAGATTGAAACCATGGAGAACCTCAACCGCGTCTTATTGGAGAACGTTTTACCCGCCCACGTCGCAGAGCACTTCCTGGGGCGCAACTGGAAGAACGAGGTGAGGTTTCACAAAACATGAACAGAGTTTTGGCCGTATTTATTGATTTCTGCGGTCAAGAACCAGTTGTAACCGAAGACCATTCTATTAGTACCTTTCCATCACTGCTGTGCTTGAGCAGTATAACACATTCAACTGGTATCCTCTGTTTGGTATATCTCTTCTGTTGCCAGGACCTATATCACCAGTCATATGAGTCTGTGTGTGTGATGTTCGCCTCCATCCCAGACTTCAAAGAGTTCTACACAGAATCGGATGTCAACAAGGAGGGGCTGGAGTGCCTCCGTCTTCTCAACGAGATCATAGCTGACTTTGATGAGGTAAACTGTCCTTCTAAATTTATATCCTGACCGATTTGAAAATGTTTTTTGTCAAGGGCAGAAAAATAATTCATCCTCCAGTAGCTCATGGATTTCAAAATTCACAAGCAACTTTTGCTTTGTACTGAGAACAGACTGCCTAGTTGCTTGCCAAAGTGGCTGTAGGACTAGGCAAACTTATCAGCACTTGGCTGTTGTTTATTAATCACCCTGTGTGTGTCATTGTAGTGAGGTGTACTGTATTTCCTTTGTATGTCCAGCTGCTGTCCAAGCCTAAGTTCAGCGGAGTGGAGAAGATAAAGACCATTGGTAGCACCTATATGGCTGCTACTGGCCTCAACGCATCGCCTGGACCAGAGTGCACACAGGCAAGATGAAACACACATACATGCATTTACACACACAAACACATCTCTTGACCTCACATTGTTTGGTGTTGTCTCCACGCTGGATATGAAGTGACACGATGAGTATGAGGTTAAAAAAGGGAACTGTCAGCTCTAATTTGAGGTTATTTTCAGCCATAATTGCATGAAAAGGCAAAGAACCGCTGCCCTTTTTTACACCCCTTTTTTTTTCAAGGTGCCAAAAGTATTTGGCAGACCAATATGTTCTAGTCAGAAAGACAAAGTAGTCTGTAATCTGTAGTTCCTTAACTTACGAAATTAGCATTTTCTCCTCTTCTCCATTCTTCTTAGGAGCATGACCGACAGTACATGCACATAGGAACCATGGTGGAGTTCGCCTTCGCCCTGGTCGGGAAGCTAGACGTCATCAACAAGCACTCCTTCAACGACTTCAGACTCAGAGTTGGTAAGACCATTTGTTTATATCGTGCGTGTGCATCGGCACGGCCATTTTATTTTTAAAGACTGTTTTTTCGGAGCAAGAATCATTGTTGTTTGTGATTTACCCTGGTTAGGGATCAACCACGGGCCGGTGATCGCAGGGGTTATCGGGGCCCAGAAACCGCAGTATGACATCTGGGGAAACAGTGTGAACGTCGCCAGTAGGATGGAGACCACCGGGGTACTTGGGAAAATACAGGTGGCACTGCACATCTCACTACAGTAACATGCCATAAACTAGCTCAGCCTAGCCAGTGTTTCGATTCCTTAGTTTGATTTTCGATTCAAGTGAGACTTCGTTAACTCACTTCTGATGCACTATACTCTCCACACAGGTAACCGAGGAGACGAGTCACATCCTGTCAACGCTGGGGTACCTGTGTTCGTGTCGAGGCATCATCAATGTCAAGGGCAAGGGAGAGCTCAAGACGTACTTCGTTCACACAGAGATGACCCGATCTCTGTCACAAGGGACCGTGATGCCTTGAACGTGTCTCACACACAGGCACATGCAATATAGACCTGAAAATACCAACACCCACTCACTCACTCAAAAACACACACACACACACACACACACACAAAGTCGCTGTACAGGTGCTCTCCAACTTGGACACTATTACCAGAACCCACCAGTACAGCGGATTGACGACTTTTGAGAACTCCTAGCAAAACAGTGTAGAGCGCGGCTGAGAGGCACGGCTGAGAGTCCTCCAGTGCTGCGCTACAGACATTTTCACGATTCCCATGTGTCAAAGACTTCGCTCAACATAGTCCCTTCGCTATCTAAAGTAGTGCCTGACAAAAGAAAGTCTGTTAAAGTCAGAGTGCAGCTCCCAAGGACCGCAGTCCTTACCTGTGGTGGGTGAGTGGTGTGGAGTGAGTTAACCATGCCAGTGGCGCAGTGCTTCAGAGCCTTATACTGTACTTCAGCAAAATGAACTGCCTGCCGAGCTACATTTTTTATGGGTGCCTGGTTGGCACTGTGAGCGTGTCTGTTCCATTTTAGTCTGAATGGACATTACAATAGTTTATTGTCATATAGAGCATTCAATGCCAACAAATTGCTGGCGTGTTGGGTAGTTTGCCAAAATCTGTGAATAGTAATTATAGCTTTGGAGCTGTGTTTCTGTCCCCCTAAAGAGTAGGCAGACTCAGGCAGAGGATTTTAAATCTATCTGAAACAGAACCAACAGCAATGTGTGTACATTTACACTACCATCATTTTGTTATTCATTAAACATTTGTATATAAGTTGATGTCCTTTCTTTGTGTTAGTCTTGTAAACAGTTTACCATGAAAGACATATTCTACCATCAAGCTCCACTGAATGTGCAGAAAATAAAAACAAAGACCTATAATAGCAGTAGCTTGAATGATTAAACACAATAGAATACAGGTTTTCATTAGGGCCATTGTATTTTATTCTGTCCAACAAACAAATCCTTCCAAAATCCTTCCTTGGCTCAAAAGCCAAAATCCTTCTATCATATGTCTTTAAAATATATAGTTAAATATAACTCAATATAATTATATACACTTTAAATAGCACTGCTAACCCGTTGCTTTGAAAAGTTTGATTTTCAGCCATTTATTTTTCTACTGTTTTATAAGCAAACTCTGACATTTTCATGAGTTGACTTATATGCCCCCTGGCTTGCAAACATTCATTATGATAATGACTAGTGCCCATAGTTAATAAAAGGCAGATCCAGTAAAAAGAAGCCTTTTTGTGTGACTAAATACTGCCTTTATATGCTCTAATTTAGGGGATGTCTTGACATTTCAATTTTAACAGTTTTTTTTCTTCTTCTTTTTGCTTGAAACATTGGAATATTTATTTACCCTCTTCAATCTGCTATCAAGCTGCTGTCAAACCAAAAGGCCTTTTCTAGAAACAAAACAATCATTGCTTCAACAAAACACAAACATGAAATTGTGTATACAAATCAAATATATAAGTCAAATTAAATCTGTTTAATTTAAATGTGTGGGGGAAACTTTGACCTCTGTTGACAATTCATTGTGGTAAGGTTCATTTTAGTGGACACATCTTATATGACAATGTTTGCAAGTTGCAGCTAAAGTTGTTGAAACTTTAACCATTTGTCAAGATCCCAACAGGATGTATAATTTAATGTGAAAACTAAAAAGGATACTCTCTCACACTGTTTTAAGTAAGGCGTTAGCTTCTGTCAATAGCCCAGGTAAGAGGGACATTTAAATGAAATAAAAAATACTAACTTCATCCAGTCAAGATGCTCCAGTGCAAAGCTTTGACAAACTAGCGTCTGGTAGTCTACAATATTTAATCAGTGGGCAGTTTGCTTTAGGGGGAACACCATTCAGAAAAATAATTCTCATTATACATGTAATCTAAGACAACACGATCCATCTGTGAACATGAACAGACCTTCTCCCAAAGGTAGAAATCCAAGAAGCAAGGCTCTTCAATGTCTTCTGAATATACAGTATCTATCTATACTAGTCAATGCATTAAAACACTGACATGTAATGTATTCAATTCAATGTATTCACAGCGATAACAAATACTGCCTTTCCACGCTCAATACTACAAGGTTTCAAACAGGGACCACTGATCCGTATCCTTCTGCCACATTCCGGGTGATTCCATTTTTCCGGAAGAACTCTATTTTCATACGTGCCACGCGGACATACTGCCGGCCTGATTGGTAAAGGGCAGGAGCTGGACGTTGGCCATACTCTGAAGAGGATTGGACTGGTATATCTCTGGACCTCTCCTGAGGAGGATAGAGGAAATATACATTAAATAACATATAGTATCTTTATTCTGATTTTGATATGAATTCTGGAATTAACATTCCTTAACTCTAGAAGCCGTCACAAACTCTGAGCGGCAACAACTCAGCTCACTGGAATTACAAGCTCAGCAGTGTGTGTGGCTCCTTTGTTCACCACCCTCTCTGCTTTCGGTGACCCAGAAATTCACTCTGAGCCAGTTTTCTTGACAAGTATAATTACTCTGACATAACTGACATACTTCTAGTCTGCCGTCTGCCAGGCGTAAAGCAGCACACCTGAATTGACAACAACCATCAACACTGGCTAACACACCAGACCTATCAGCTAGCACATCTGGGCATCCACACACATGCAGCAGGGACAGCAACACAGTTCAAATTACAATGTAGCTTTTGGGGGTGTCTCTACAAAAAACAAGACTAGGTCAAAACCTAGTAAGTTATATGGCTGGACCGTGTATGGTCAGTTAGGGGTGGGCAGATCGATTCTAGCACGTGAACACGCTTCTTAGTGCATGCACTCTTTGCTTCTCTCCTGCTGCTATGTGTGCTCACTGTCAAACAACACACACACGCGGCGCTGCAAGACTGCTTCTCTTTAATATTACTTGGTATTGGATCGAAACCAAAATGTGTGGCATTGCCCTCCTCTGGATGTGCGAAATTGTGGCCAAAAGCCTTGTCGCTAGAGGGCAGATGTCTTCATAACATAAGGATCACGTCCAACATGTGTTAAATCAGTGAAGTCTGGTGAAGTCTGCACCCCAAGTGGACTCTCTGAAAGTCTGCAGAAAGCCCGCTTGAGGCCCCTTATGGACTGGATGAATTGTGGGTTTGGACAGCCCTCCCTCCGAAAAGTCTGCGAGTCTGCAAGAGCAGTGAAGTCCGGACATTTGGAT
Organism: Polymixia japonica; assembly: GCA_900302305.1. Lineage (NCBI taxonomy): Eukaryota > Metazoa > Chordata > Actinopteri > Polymixiiformes > Polymixiidae > Polymixia > Polymixia japonica. The sequence goes on along the minus strand of OMKK01033031.1, from coordinate 2,122 downwards.
TCAGCCCATCTCATCCATTCAGCTTTTCACTTCCTGCCCTCTGAATTTTGCGCATCATCGGAATCAGGTGACTGCATACAACCTATGGCGTAATCACTTCATCACTCAGTCAGTCAGTGAGTCAGTGAGTCAATCAGTCAGACGCGTTTATAAGGCTGGCCCCGCTGTTGTGGTCCAGCCAAAAGTGATACAGTGTACAAACAATCACAAGCACGCATCATGACACTACTGGGACACAAACTGACAATAACTATCAGGGTTTAACTCAGGTCTCTTAAAAGGAGCTCAGCTGCCCCTGGGTCCCCGTTATTCAAACCCTGTACAGTAACAATGGCAATGTTCATGCAACTGTCCGTACAGCATAATATAAAAGTTACAGTTTACGGTAAACTGGGATAGGCTCCAGCCCACATGACCCTGAACAGTATTAAGCTAGTAAAGAAAATGAGTGAGTGAGTGAGTGAGTGAGGTCTTTCTGTGGCTAGGTAACATATACAGGTCAAATTGACTTGACTTGTCTTGAAATTAAGCTTAATCAGCATCTGACGTTCATGGATAGGCTGAAACATTTTAGGTGAGTTGGTATGATGAGTTGTGTGTGGTATTGACCTCTTTATAAATATCTAGGCCTCTGCTCTTGCTATGCTTTCTGTCATCCCGGTGCAGCTTGTTGTCATAACCCTCAGCCTGGTGGAAGAAACGGTCATACATGAAGATCTCTGGGGCCTACGGATGAAGAGACACAAATCAATTCTTATACATTTAAGGTCAGTGTTTCTTGCAACCTTGGGCAAGCTGCAGGAAGCAAAACATTACAACAGAAGTACAAAAGTGTCAAGATTAACTAAACCAAACAGCATATTAATGGTTAATTACAATACCAATGAAGTTAATGAAGTAGCTAATTTTGAATTTAAACCTCTGCTAGCTAACCAGCCAGTAAGACATTTAGACCACAACTGTGACAGGCTGAATACACAACCTGTGTACACCACAAGCTTTCGGAAGTATGCTACTGTAGCAGGCGCTTTCTCATACTTGACAGTTACCTTTACCCAGTACGCTTAGCTTATGTTAAACCAGTTAGCAACAGAGTAAAGTGTCGCTACCTTGGAGGCATTGTTAAAGTAAGACATTTCTTTTGGTTCCTTTCTTCGGGGTGGGATGTAACTGTAGACAGACAAAGTAGAAATACGTTTTGTTTGGGCCTCGAGTGATACATCCATCTTGCTATTTAAAAAAAACAGTCACTGAAGTTGCAGAATTTTCCAGGTTCCTTTGCTAATGAACCACCGTTCTGGCGTCTATGGTTGCTAAGAAACAGGACCATCTCCCATCAACCTTTGCATTTTGCGCAAACATTATTTTCAAATGGTTAATTTTAGAAACTCTAATGTATATCTAACAACTCCATCAAAGCAGAAAGAAAGTCTATCAAATAACAAAATTAGGAAATAAAATTGTTGGGTTTTTTTTTGGTCAGTTAGCTACTTGCCTATCACTTACGTCATCTTTGTAGTATCCTCGTGGTCATTAATTTAGGCATCCCAATGCTTATATCTCAAAATTCCATGACATCGATAACAAATGTACCTTTTGTAAAACTGAATCTGAAAGTGTAACTCATTTGTTCTTTGGTTGCTCATATAGTAATACATTCTGGAAAGACCTTGAGAGCTATATACTGTGCAAAACAACACATAAAATTAACATTGAAAGGAAGAATATTATTACTTATTTTGAAGTCAAGAATAAGAAATTATCTACTATTGTAAATCTTTATATTTTATTAGGAAAATTTCACATCCATAAATGTAAATTTCAAAACACATCTCCTTTATTTAAATTGTTTTTGATTGAAGTTGATTATTATTTTAAATCTCTCAAATTAATAACCAACAAGAAATGTAAATTAATGTTCGATATCCATTCAGAGGTCTTCAAACAATAAAACAATAAGCTGTCACAAATGTAATTGTCATTTTATATGAAGAAGTCTGTCACACTAGGTTCATGATATTTTATTTTATTTTATTTATTTTTTGTTAGTTTTTGTTTTATCCCTTTGTCTCATTATGTTTTTCATATGACTGTAATTCATACTGCCACTATTTCACAATGT
>OMKK01033030.1:0-10242 GCA_900302305.1 Polymixia japonica | reverse complement strand
ACACAGACTCACACACACACACAGCAGACAGACACACACACAGAGACACACACAGACTCACACACATACACACAGACACACACAGACACACACAGACTCACACACACACACACACACACACACACACACACACACACACACACACACACATGCGCACACACACCCACACACTCCCAAACACACACACACACACACACAGACACACACACACACACACACACACACACACACACACACACACACACACACACACAGACACTCACGTGGCCTCCACAATTACATCACATAGCATTTTATTTATTTGAATGTATACCTCACGGTAGTTATAGTTGTATGTAACAAAAAGCGAACTATCATGCTGTTATTTCACATAAAGCACAACTATGCCTTGTTAGCTGCAATGTCATAATTCTTGTGTAGGTAAACTACTTTGGAGAAAATGTTTCAGTTATATAACTCTCATATAAAGCAATAATATCATGAGTCACTCTTTATTGCGATTATTTGGTGATGTCATAATCACAATAATGACAGTAAGCACCATCTTCTCAAGTCTTACTAACGGAAACGTGATTAAAACAAGGAAAATAAAACTAAAAATAACTTCAATTCTGTCATGAAGGGGCTTTGCAATGAGACTGACCAGTACAGATTGTGGCTAGTATTACATTTATGGTGCCCACCACTAGGGCTGAACTGCCAATGAGCAAGGCAGCGATCCCCAAGCTGCTCTAGGGCTGCTGCACTACAGGCAACCCTTCGTTCGCTCTGGTTTCTGATGTGTGTGTGTGTGTGTGTGTGTGTGTAGGTGTGTGTGTGTGTGATTGCTGCCGTCATGTATTTTCAAAACTAAATAAGCTGTCTGCAAACATATGAAAAAGCATTATTTTTCATACCTTAGTCAACCCTAGCATCGAGGTAACCCAGGCCTCCTTGGTATTTGCTGTAACAATGCAGAAACATATGAATTATGAAACAACCTCCCAACTGTTGGTTTGGTATTTGAAAATGGCTAATGGAGAAATTGGAAGTGGGCCATGGTTCCTATAGTGCTCTTCTTAATGGATTGACTAAAACTGAAACTGAGTTTGTTTACAAAACACTATTCTGTATATTCATTTTAGAAAAGAATCCATCACCTGAAATTAACTATTCAATATTGCTAAAATACATGGGACCATAGTTAGCCAAGGAGTTCAGTTACCCTCTTATTCATATCATTTGGTGATAGGTTTCACTTCTTTTATACGGTATGAAACAAAAATTAGATCAAACACAAACACACACACACACATTCCATCTAAAAGTGACTGAATGTAAATGAAAAGTACCACTCCTCTTTTTTCAGCCATCTGTTGTGAAACACAATCTGCAGCAGGACAGTGTTGACACAACCGTCAAGTTTCTGAGTGCTAGCAAGTGATTTATTACTGTAATGACTTGGTTTCAGCACCATGGACAGAGCCTTAGCAGTTAGACGGGGAAAGAGAATTAATTAAACACAAAAAGAGGCAAAGAAGAGAGAGAGATAAAGAGAGAGGGGGAGAGAGGGAGAAAGGGGCTGGAGTGTGGGGAGAGAGAGAGAGAGAGAGAGAGAGCTGCCCATGTCATTAGGGATTAGCCCAGTTCCAAAGCTCCAGGCTTTCAGTGTCTGAGTGTTCTCATCCTAAGTCACACACACGCGCACACACACACACACACACACACAGACATGCACATTTTCCCAGACCTACAGAATTACAGTATATCTTCTCACTGTTTGCATGCAGCTGTGGGGTTGAGTGAAAGAAGACATTACAGAAATACAGAGAGATATAGATAGATAGATAGATAGATAGATAGATAGAGAGGGATAGTTTATAGACAGAGATAGACAGATAGATGGATAGATAGATGAGAGAAGTAGATGATACATAAAGAGATAGATAGAAAGATAGATATATAGAGAGATAGTTGATAGATAGGGAGAGCGATAGAGAGAGCTAGATAGATAGATAGAAATAGAGAGAGAGAGAAATGCCAGTTCTTGAAACCGCAGTTCTGAATAATTGAAATCAGTGTTTATTCCTGGATGCTTTAGAGCAGCATGTGTGTGATGAGTGTGTCAGACAGAGTGAACCAACACACATCTCAAACAGCACAAGCAGGCTACGTGACCGCCCAGCGTGGTGCTGCTCGCCACAGCATAGAAATGATGAAGATTCATAATGTCAAAACCTGTCTTTTCTCCTCTCCTCTCCTCCCCTCCCCTCCCCTATCTTGAGCACAAAGACAATAGGCTCATCACTGTTCAAGATCTTTGTTTCTCTCTTCACACACACACACACAAAAAGAGAGAGAGAGAGAGAAATTATAATAATATCCATTTCAAAACATATGTACGTATGGATCTCTGCCGCGGACTCACCAACAGAAACACTCACTTACTTAAACATCCCATCCGTTCCCGAGTCGGGTCCAAGCCGCACCTCTCCCTCTCTCTCTCTCTCTCTCCTCTCTTACTCTCCTCTCGACCCTCCAGTGTATCCTGGTACTGCAGCTCTAGTCCGGTGGGAGAAGCGACACCCGCCCTAAACTACCTCGCTTTCCACGCACCGAGCAGGTGAGCCGCAGCCCTCGACGCTCTCGAAGGGAAGCATTTTCCCCCCCAAACATCTCCGTCCTACTCAAGTCAACAAAACATCACCTCTGCAGGGACGCGTTATATTGCGACATCGTGCAAAAGAAAATAAAGACAAGAGGCGTAGTCAAGACGGGGATAAAGTGAGAACGGGGAAGGATGAGAGGAAGAGAGAGAGAGGGGAAAAAAACAACAACAACACTCACTGTGTGACCCGGGTGGATTAAAGGATGCCCATGTCGGATGCTGCAGTCGGTCCACAGGCAGCAGCAGCAGCAGCATCTGCGCGGCGCATCACCGGCAGAGCGCACGGAAAAGGGGCGTGGAGGCGCCGATGACGTAAAAAAGCCGTAAATCATTCAGCAGCCCTTTTTTTTTTATGCGCGCCCCCACGTGACCGCCGACATCCGAACCGCGCTTTATCCGGAACGACAGCGACGTGACCTGGACGTCCCCTCCTCCTCCTCATCCTCCTCCTCCTCCTCCTGGTTCTGTAGAGCGCTGCTCTAAAAACCTCTCTAACCCTCAGATGTGACTTGTGGTTCGGTCGGTCGTGCGGGGAGGCGAGGCGAGAAAACAGGCGACCTCTCGGCTGACTTTATTATGAACCTGATAACTGCCGTGTTTTATTAAAGAGAGTTTTGTTTTGTTTTCCATTTATGCCATACAATTAAGTGACACATTAAAGCTCCGATCCTGAATCTATTTTGAATAGTAATACAGTCTCAAAGCACATGCCACTGTGAGGGTGGGGGAACATTAATAATAGCCTATTATATAAATGTAATACCTTTCAGTTGTACATAAAAAGTCAGTTCCACACTGTAGCCCTATATTTTTCAAGTAGACATTACAAAGAATGCATGTTTAGTACTTAATGAATCATTAGCTTAGTGATTTCTAACAACTCTTATGGTGCCAAGACGCTACTGTTTTTTCAACCTTTTATCTCAAATAACACCTTGTTTTTATAAAGTAGGCTAATTCGCGAGTCTCTTTTCAACTAAACAACATTTCAGATGAAAACAACAGCCTATTGTAGGCCAATTCACCCGGTTATCTCTTCCCAACCATGTCATTTGGTTGGTAATTGCTTTATAGCCACAGGGATCAATAGGTTTGAAAAACATAGAAACAAGTCCTCCTCTACCATGCAAAGTGGGTGGTATAGGTCATATAGCCTAGTCTGTCAAACATAATAACACCAATTTGTTTGTTATTCAGACAGCAAAGGGACATTTACTAGACATGTGACATTTTACACAGATACAGACGACCTGAGGGGGTTTGAGACACTACAATTGTGTTTAATTTCATTGGAGGAGGAGTCCTGCTTTCCAGCCAGCGTTCATTCCCGTGGGCTAGTAACATTGGTGTAAAGGCCTGTTGATAAATTATTGAGCCTGAACTGTTCTTTGATCAAATATTCAGCAGGAGGCCGTGATATTTGCCATAGATAGCCTATTTATATCACTGTATGTGTGTTTGTCAACAAGAAAGACAGAAGGGGGCTGTCACAAAGATTACTTTGTATGTTTATGCAGTTTTGTGTGTTCTGTGTGTTTGCGTGTACGTCTGGTCACACACAAGGTGTGTGTGTGTGTGTACGCGCAAATGCATCCCTGCATGTGTGTGCCAGTGGTTTCTCGAATAAGGAGGGTGAGTCTCCCTGCCTCGAGGAGCTGCCACCCAGTCTAAAATAATTTCACCTTTTGGTTTCAACTGAGTGTTTTAGTGTCACATGGGTCTGAATGTTTCAGGGACTTTTTCAATGCAACATTTCTGAAAGAAATATTGATGTGTATGTTCCTTCAGTCACGCTGACAGGCTTTGCCTTCACGCAACGATCGCAGATAGTTTATAACTGGACATGTTTGAGCTAAAAACACACCCTTAGGAAAGCTAGTCAAATCATTAACCGTGTTGTGTCTGCATTCTGCTTTTCCTTTATTTTTGTTGATAAGAAATGAAGAGTCTTTCTCCACAGTGAGATATCCAGCATTTTAAATAAGTGGCAATTTATTATAAAATATAAATAAATATAAAACATGCTCTTATAAAATAACAGAGTCAGCAACTGGAGCCCTTGAATGAAAGCATCAAATCTATCTCAATTTGTTAGTGTTGAGATGGAGGTGAGGGAGATTTATTTTTAGGTCGTGACGTGCAGAATGTTTTAACCTTTCTTATATGGTTTGTGCATAGTTGAGTTCTTTCTTTCATTCGTTCTTTCTTTCTTTTGAGTCGGTGGTGTTGTATAGTACCATGGCTGCAGCTGTTATTGCTACAGTTATTTTAGCTAGCTCTGATTCCCTCCTTCGCTGATAAGTGTTTGGCCAGCTGTTGTGTTTGTGTACGTGAGTGTGTGATGACTCACTCTCGCTGCCTCCTCAACAGAGAGACGGGTGGAACGACCCGAGTGCCACTACCCACAATTCAACGCTGCTAACTGATTAGGTCACTGGGCTACAGGGCTAGAGTGACCCCGCATATCTGTCAGATCTTAACCTGTGGGAAAACACACACGCGCATGCATGCATGCACACACACACAAACACACACATACACACATCCTAACACACACCGCCTGGCCATATGTCAGATCTCATTGCAGATCACAGTCGGTCCACTGCCTTTGAAGTATCGTACCCTCGATAGAATCAAACACCACGAGGGACATTCGATTACCTGCACTAGTGTATGGGTGAGTCACAGGCTCAAGGCGTGCGCGTGCGTGTTCGCGCGCGCGTGTGTGTGTGTGGTTTCATGTGTACGTGTCCGCGTTTGTGCACGTTCGCTCGTAAAATGCACTTTGTATGAATACGTGCATAGATAAGCTGTTCCCGTTCCGTGCGGGACCTGCACCTGAACATACTCAGTGAACCTCTCATGGCCTCTGTGTAACTAACCTGTTGGCTCATATCTCACGGTAATAAATGTTCCGTATTAATGCGCTATCAAAACTCTATATCCTGCTGAATAGTCTCTCCTCCATCCACGCCAGCCTCCTCGGCTCGGCTCGGCTCTGCCGGGCATGTATTATTCAACGCTGGCAATCTGCAGACGTTGCCTCTCTCCATCTCTGTCCTTCTGCTCCTACCACACTGGCAAGGCGGATGTCGGGAGGAGAGGAGGGAAGGGAACACGGCGAGAGGAAGCGAGACAGGGCAAGGGATGGAAAGACAAAGGAAGAACAGGAGAGCGGGAGCAAAAGGAGGAGAAAATATCGAGATGGAAAGAAAGAGAGCAAGCGCGAGAGAAAGAGGAAACAAGATAGAGAGGACAGAGAGAGAGAGAGAGAGAGAGGAAAAACAGGAAGATTAAGGAAGGCGGGACAGATGGAGAGAGAATTGGATTCCCCAGAAGCTTTTTTTTTTTTTTCCACAGGTCAGATCTGAAGTTGGAGCAAGGACACTGCAGCGCTGGTCGTCTTGACGTCCTTTTGCCCTCGTGTCGTCCTGGACCCCGGTTAGACGTTAACATCTGATAAACTCAGTCCTCGCACAGTGATTCCCAGGCACACGTCACGGTTCAGGACAGGGACCCAAGAGCACGACTCAGGAGGCAGAAGTGTAAGTAAAAAAAAGTCTTTACATAGACAAAAACAAACAAGGATATGCAAACCCAGGCAGGCAGGCAACAGTACAAAGGGGTTGGGGGCTGAGGCCCAATCCAAAACACAGGCCAGGTCGAAACACCATCAGGAACAGAAACAGGTCAGGCAATAATCATAACATTGGAAAGCTAAGGCACAAGGGATGAAGACAATATGTCAAAAGACAAGTGGAACTAAACCGGTATATGAGTGAACTCATGAGGGAAGGGGAATTACTTCAAATGAGTAATAACATATAATTATGTCATTCTCTTGTAAAAGGGAAACTGTCAAATATATTGTAAGCTAACATGAGAGCCTTTTTAAATATGTACTAATTACTAATATTTACTAAACATCACATGGAGAACTGTAATCATGTGTGGATAGGAATGTCTGTGTGATGTTGCACAGTGAGCTTTAGCAATGCCTGGAATGACAATCACCTTGATTCTAATTACTTTCTTACTGTCACAATGCTGCCAGTTGCCACTTTAATGAATCTGCCTCAACAGGCAACTTGTCACTGCCCCACGTTCTGGTGTGCACCGTAAACATGAGACTACAAGTCGTTCTCCTACATTTATCTGTTTATTTAAGCAGGATTTCCTTCTGCCTGTCCCCACAACAGTCCTCGGCTAAGAAGACAGGCTGCTTCAAAGTCAACAACTGCAAATGCATCATGAAGGATGGGACAGGGGTGATAAACTTGAAAACTATGGGAGATCCGGAGGGTTTCCTGGGACGTTTGAAGCCCGTGCCACTGGAGAACGCGCCACCCAACGCAGAGATCCTTCTGTCCTTCAGTCCTTGCCAACCTTTCTCTGAGCTGGAGGACCTTGCAGGAACTGACTGCCACAACGTTGCTGCCTGCCTCGTTGTCAGGTAGAGTGATAGAATTTATATTACATTAGAACATGTATTTAAGATAAGCAAAAATGTACAATAATTTGTAACACTTTACAATAAGGGTACAACAATTAACCGTTAATTAACATTAGTTAATGCAGAAATAATTGCATTAACTAACAGTTAATTAAAAGTTAATAACAGTTAACTAATGTGTAATCATAATTAACCATATATTAACTTTGTGACCCTTGTAAATTTGAAACAATCACACAGCTATTAAACATTAGTGAAACATTTCCAACTGGAAATCAATATTCATCATGACAACCATCTTTTATCAACAAGATTATATTTCTACCCAAGACTTTGATATTATAGACTTTGACAGTGTTGATATGTATACACGTTACAATATTGCTCTTAATTTGTGCTTATGATTGTCATTCCATACTTTCATTCATGACTAGGTTCCACAGGCTCAACAGATACATTAGCCACCACATTAACTACGGCACGCATGAAGGGAACGTATTCCATTACAACGACAGCATGAAGACGCTGTCTGTCTCGTACTTTGGTAAGCTACAACAGTACCGCTGGGATTCATTTTCCCTGCTGCTGTCTTTTGTCTGACCTGATACTAAGTCTCTATTTCTAGCTCCTGCTCACGATGACCGCCCTCTGACGATAGTGCATTACCACTGCAATCCCAACCAGTCCACGTCTTTCATCCAAGCCCAGAACCTCGGCACAGACGAGCACCTGCAAATCTGGGTGGAGAGTCCGTGTGCGTGTGCAAATGCCTGTGCCATGGGAGACTTGGGTCTTGGCACCATCTTCCTCATCCTCCTCTCCATCAGTGCCACGGCCTATTTAATTCTTGGTAAATTTCTGCATTAGGTTAAAGTGGCAATCTTGAAGATCTCCGAAGATTTTAATTTAAATGAATGTCTGTTAAGTCACTATCTATCGCCGAACGAGGCAACACAATGGTGATTGAGCCTATGGCCCACTGATGAAAGCCCTTGCATTTGCACTATTATGAGTATTAAGAACCGGGTGGCGACTTCTCCGTCATGCATTCAAATTAGCATCAGTGACGCGTTTTCCCTTTGAAGAAATCCAAAAACACACCTGCAATTACCGCTTTTCGCCATAGGTGACAACAAAACGGGAGATCTTCGAGATTGCCACTTTAACAGACATTGGTCTTAAACAGCTACTTAAACTTCATTTGGATTTGCGTGATTACTTTTACGTGATTGCGCGATCTCCTTCAAACTCCACTTGTTTCTCCGCTCAACAGGCTCCTGCGCGCTGAGGCCTTTCCGGAGCAGCAGCGGAGTACAGATCACTCCGGAGGAGAGCGTGTGGTGTATGCTCTGTTACCTCTTCACTGAGAGGAGGGCAGGAAGGAGGCGCAAGAGGCACGCCTCTCTGAGAGAAGAGACACTTTGAGGGCCGGGAGAGTGCGCGCACACAACACGTTTAAAGAAACACAGGCACCTCAAGAGAACGTGTTTCACTTAAATGTTCAACATGGACAAACATTTAGGGTTTAGCTGATTTCTTCGCAGAAAACTAATTTGCTTTGTTTGCTTAAAGATGCAGTAGAAAATCATTGTATTGTTAGAGAGCTATTTTGCTCATTGACATATTAAAAATTTAAAACACATATTTAAATTAATATTACCTTTTTTTTTATAAGGTATTATGTATAGATTAGGATTTAGGTCCCACCCTGTTCATCCTTGACATGAATGTGGATGCTGCTTTTATTACCCATGAGTAATGCAATGCCATTAACAAGACGTTTTAATCACTGCAGATGAGTGCACAGGCAGCAGGCAGCTAGAAGCTGATTTCAGACAGTTCATCAAACTTAGTTTAGTTAAAAAAAACAATAAAAGAGAGATGAAAAGTATAGTATGAGCCTGTCGAAATATATTTCATAATTAATTATATGCCAATATTAAATCAATTTGATGCTTTGAAGGCACAACAATTGCATTGCCAATTAATATTAGGCTACAAAATAAAGCATTTGCCCGATTTAACGTGACTTCCAATATAAACCACGCCCACTTCGAGTCTTCTACCCGAATACAGATACAGAGACAGATAATTTTGTTGGTTGAACAGATACAGATACAGATACAGACATAGATAATGACGTCACTGGTACACAGACTCGGTACACTGGAACGGATCTGAGAAACTGTTCTCTGCCTCATTTTTGTTTCAGTTCCCATTTCCATTAAATGTTCATTGCCACACATAAGGAATATGTTGTGAAAAGATGCTGAGGCTGCATTTGCATGTATGGATGCCTGTACCATTCATATTAGTTCAGGCCTCTGCAAATCCCATGAAATGTAATTCACTTCCCCAATGAGAGTGACTTACAGACACTTTACTCTCAAGACACGTCACTCAAGACACGCGGCTGGAGGCTTTGAAAACATAAATGCTCATTTTGACAATTGTACTTTGTATTCATGCGTATAATATTTTCTTTTATAATTTTTGTACAAGCCAGATAATGAAGGCCCATTTCTCAAGAGGTTTGAGAAATTCCTCGAGTGTGTCTGTTTGTTTCCTCTGAAGGACCAAAAAAAGTCATGTGAAAGTGAAAGTCCTAAAACAACTCCTCTTCCATGAAACACAGGGATAATGTTAAGCTTTCTGTTCAATATCGAGCTTAAAAGACTGAGGAAAATCAAAGCATCAAAGCATTTGAAAGTGAAACTAAAACAACCAATCTCATACAACCCTGAGAAATCAGAAAATAATTATTTAACAATTATAATTATAATTAATTAATAATTCTAATTATTACCACTGAATAATTATTCAGGCTAATCATTTCATAGATAGGCACCAAATTTTAGAGGTCAAGCAGACTGGACTAGACTAGACGTTACCTACTTATTAGCTTGTCTCCTGAGGCTGGTTCTGGGAAACGGAACTTGGAAAGAGAAAGGCAGAAAGGAGAAAGGAGGATGTTGGAGGGAGGGCAGACAGAAGAGCTGGGAAACCCCGTTCCCTATTTGAACAGCAGCCAACACGTGTGTGTGTGTGTGTGTGGGGGGGGGCGTCCTCAACGCATAAAAGCAGCCCTCGTCCATCCCTAAGATCATCACTTGAGCAGCAAGACACTTGATAAGATTCAGCA
>OMKK01033029.1:8126-18733 GCA_900302305.1 Polymixia japonica | reverse complement strand
CACACAGGCTACTGTGAGACATAGTGAAGTATTCATTGTATAATATTAGATATTGGAATATTATATACCTTTATGACTATATGCATTATGTATACCTGATACCTTTATGACTATATGCATTATGTATACCTGTATCATTACAATAGATCATTACAATATATCTATATATCATGAATACGTGACGTCACTTATAGATTTCTCCTACAATGCTTTTAAAGTGTGTCACATCCTGAACTGTCCATTTGTTTTCAACATAAATGTGAGTGTGTATTCAGGTCCTGAGGGGTGTACTACAAAGCAAACCTAAACCCTAGGTTTTCTATGTTATGATGGTGGCAGTATCACCATGGTAACTTATGCTGCACACTTAACTTGCTCCGGGGCAGGTTATGTTCAGGCTTTATGATCGAAAGATATAAAAACGCTACCCATTGACCAATCAACTCCCTTGAGAAATGGCGTCACCATTCATTCAGGATTCCGTGGAAATTATAACTTAAAACACTTAGTAACTGTGGTATAGGCTATTTACTGTTCATTGTTATTGAATGCTATACTTAAAAAAGATGTAAAGACTGTATATGTGTATATTCCTGGATTATTATATCTATTTATATCCCACTATTATATCTTTTCAATAAAAAAATAGGTGCTGAGATAGTGAGAGGGTCTCTTCACAGGGCAAGCGTTTTAGAGACCGTCAAAACCCGCTGGCTTTCCCCGGATCCGACTATTATCTGTATTATCTGTGGATGTGTGAGGCAGGAGGGCAAGAGGCCTTTTTTATATAAATTTCATGACGTAGATTAGTACCAAAACGACTCTGTCAGCATTGCAAGGCTCAGGCTGATTTAAAACAGCAGATGGTGTGTTGAGCCATTTTCAACCCATGAAATGAGGATTTTTATGAATTTGGTGTCAGTGTCAATATTAACACCAGGATTGATGTGTTTTATCATAGTACAGTCATATAATTTAGTTTACAGCTCAAAAAACACATTTAAGTATACACTACCTCTTTAAGTAACATTCAATAACAATTAAGTAGTTAAGTAGCCTTTACCACAGTGACTAAATTGAGTGAATTTAGAAGTGTTTTAAGTTATAATTTCTGCACATCTAATCCTCAATGAATGGTGATATAATTTCTCAAGGGAGTTGATTGATCAATGAGCAGCGTTTAATGTGTTTCTATCACAAAGCCTGAACATAACCTGGTCCAGAGCAGCTTAGGTGTTCAGCGTAAGTTACCGTGGTGACACACCCTGCCTAAAAGTAAGGCACCGTCGTTATACTGAAAACCCAGGGTTTAGTATAACCCCTTAATCTTGCTTCGTAGTACACCCCTGTGGTTGCGGTCATCAAGTTTTGTCAAACCAGCTAATGCAAAGAAACCCTGGGTATGTTAAGCTTCCTTCATAGTCTACCCCTCCAGTCTCACTGCAACAGACAAAACATACAGTTAAGCAGCCTACAAATAACCATGCTGCTAATCATCCTAACACCTTGCAGCTGCGCCTGCTCTCTACCAGTGTGTTTCTGCTGGATGACAGTGATCAGTCTCTACCATTTCAGCTTCTCATGTTAAGAGTAGAGACTGTGGGGTTGCATAGTCTTATTATTGTCTGGAGCTAAGCAACAGCTTGCATGTATGTGATGTCCCTTCAGATATAGATATAGGTATATTTCCTTCAGTATTAATGGAGAGCGCATACTGGGCTACATGTACTCGGCTGTGGGCAGGCATGCGCTTCAATATGGAGTATTTTGGTGAAGACGAAAAGAGGCTAAATACTGAAGGAAATACACTTTTTGGACTTGTTTGTCGTTTGGTTACAGAACCCTTGGATTATGCAGCATGAGCCGTTCTGGGATATCTGATGGTCACTTGTACGCCGTTTTGAACTCTGGACAAACTAACACAGGGCCCCATAGCAGCCTGTTGAATCAGCTTTTAACACGGTCAATATTACATGGACTTACAAACTTCAGTTGGCATTCGACTGACATGGGGGTGAGTAACCAACACCGTGAAGTTAGTTTGATAAGGACATTTCTCCTTAAGTTATACATTGCACATTGGCCTTTTGCCATTCTGATGGTCTATTATTTTGCTATTGGAGACAAAGTAAAGGTCACAGTTTGTCCAAACGGAGACTTTCCAAATAGATAGTGGAGGCAAGATGCACACGCTATAAAGCTTAAAGGTTAATTCCAGCCATTTTCAACCTGGACTTCAGTTTCCTATCTTTTACTTTCATACCAATAGGCTCTGACCAGAATTTCAACTGCTTCGTTATAGTGGTACTTGCGGTCTGAGTTGACTGGGTTCGTCAGTCTGCAATACAATCTTTTGGGGCAATGGCAAACTCCAAAAATCCATCCCAAAACCAGCCAAAACATGTCCTTTTCAAAATGGTGATCATCCTGCAATGATACGTGTCTGTAAATAGATGCTATTAAAAAATAACTGAGACACATGTCTGTTTCGTAATTTTGATGGCCATTGCTTCATCACTTCTCTTTGCTGGCTGTTGGTATGCATGCACCAGGAGAATTGCTTAGAAAAGGAACAGAAACTAAATAGTGAACTATTGTTCTATTCTATTTTCTCCCTAATTTTAAAGAGGCAATCTCGAAGATCACCCATTTGTTATCTTTGGCGGCACCTATGGCGAAAAGCGGTAATTACAGGTGTGTAATTGGACGTCACTAACGCTAATTTGAATGCATGGCAGGGAATTCGCCACAGACACCCGGCTCTTAATACTCATAATACTGCAAATGCAAGGGCTTTCATCAGCGGGCCATAGGCTCAATCACCATTGTTACCTTATTCGGCAATATTTAGTGACTTAACAGACATTTATTTAAATGAAAACCTTTGGCAATCTTCAAGATCTAAATAAAAAGATAAATAAATTGATCGATTGGTATTCTGATTCTTCTCAAGTACCACGGTCATTACGTCAATTCAGTTGTTGCTTGTGTGTGTTTTACTTTGCTACCGGGAGAATTGTGTACTTATCAAGTAAGTGTTCAACTCAAAAGTGCTAGGCAAATATTTTCCAAATTAACGCGAGTACAGCTTTATGTGTGAATGTGAGAACGCTACTCAATTTATATAATCTAAAGTTGTTTGACATATTAACTGACTGGATAATTCAGTAGACGTATTATATGTATGTGTGTGATAAACAGTAGGTTACTGAAGATATCAGGCTGCAGCTTGTGCATGACAATGACAACACTGTTAATGGCACTTGATCATGACGTATCACGAAAATAAAACTCAATTCTGTATCGATCTGATTGTCCTAAAAAGAACATGTCTCCGGAAAAAATGTTTGCACAATAAAAAGAACATATTGAGCCAAGTGTGACATGTGACAAACAATTATTGGAGGAGAAAAAAAATGGTAAAACCTGAATGGAAGTCTATGGAGAATTTTACCGGATGGATTAACAAGTGGCTTGGTTGCCTTGATGTAAACAAAATAAATGAAATAAAATAAATAATACCACTAGGAAATGCAAGGGGTCACCAAAATCTCACAAGCTTGTCTATAGCTGGTTTAACTGAGGAAGGACAGGTACTGAACTGCATGAAAAGCCATTGCTTAGTTGGGGAGCACAAGAGAGGCCCTTGCCTACATCATTTACAACATTCAGTGGGTTTTTACAAGCGTTCATAAGTCTAGTTTTTCAAAGAAAGTGCCACTAAATAATTCCCCCACCAATCACTAACCTGAAACACTCTAAAAACGCACTGCAATCAGTTTTTTAAATTCCTATGCAGTTTGGACATACAAAAGGTTTCGTTACGTTTTATTTGTTGCTACCTCGTATAAGGTACTGATAAATATTTCCCTCATCTTAACAATTCACAACTCCAGTCTGATGCACACACAACCATGTTCAATGAAATTTTATTAAAAGTTTTTTAAAATAATTTCCTTGAAAAATGAAAAGTAAAGAACAGGAACAAAGAAAAGGAAACTTGAGTCATTGACTGACACCACAGTCCACCAGAGCAGTGCAGTTACTATCTTGTGGACTACAATGAGGGTAACAGACACTCTTCTGAGCTGTACCATAATACACACACACACATACAGGGGCAAAGACAATAACCCTGAACCTCAACCCAGAGAAGAGAACAAATTAACACATACATGTGCAAATACCTGTTATACACACACCTGCCTGCCAGTCAACATGTATAGATCCTAATAGACAGTTGGTTCAAAATGGGTTGTGGGCCTATGGCTGATGGGTGCCCACATGACAAGGGCATAAGCCACAGTCCCAGGGAGAGGGAATATAAAGTTTATCATTTGGTCTTCTGGGATGTCCAAGTATCCTTGTTTTGGAAGTACGACAACCATTTTTCCCGGAACATCTTAAACTTGGGTGATGTCGGACAGCCGTATGTCAACGGGAGAGATGGAGAGTTTGCAAGGTTTTGTTTTTGTTAGTCTATCCGCTGGATGAGCTTTTCCTCCGTCATGCAGTAGAGGGCGACGTGGGAAAGGTCCGAGATGAAGGCATCGCAGCCCCGCCGGCTGATGTTCTTGCAGCCTCGCAGGTCCAGCAATGTCAGGGAGGACAGACGTTTCAGGTAGGACAGACAGCTGTCGGTCAAGTGGCTACAACCTGGAGGAAGAGAGAGCGAGCGGGTGGTCAGACACTGGGTGCTTTTTCAACCTTGTACCCTGGTGAGGACCAAATAATGTCTTCAGAACAGAAAGAAAGGAAAATGTAAGTAGAGACAGCCTTCATTTTGAACAATGGCTTCTTGGTTAAAGGAAAATCGCAGCGTCTGTTTAAGGTTGTGCCAGTTGTCTAGGTTGCACCTCTCCTTGTCCCACCCGAACAGGTGCATCAAAACCTCTCCGCTCAATCAGTCTCAAGTCGTCTCTATGTAGCCCTGCTGACTCGAGATCAGTTTTTACAGTTTGACACTTACCTTTTATCTCAGTACTGGAGCAGGTCTCTTGTTGCTTCTGTTTTATTGTTTTTTATTATTACTTGGTACTATTTTTATAGTCTTATTTTTAACAATTTTTACTCTTGTGAAGCACTTTGTGACCTTGCTCTGTGAAAGGTGCTATATTAAATAAGCTTTAGATACTTACTTACATAAAGCGATGGTACCTGCAGGACGACGTGAGCCTTTTTTGTGATTGGTTCATGGATTCAATTGCTATGTGAGATTGTTTGACATAGGCGGTGCCAAGGAGATATCAATCAAGCGTGATCTACACACGCCCAGAGAGTCCTGAGAAATGGTCTGATCAACATGATGTTTTTGAACTGGGATTTCTAATATTTGTTATAAATGTTTATTTGTATTAAGATTTTGGTGGACGCTTAATAAGACACTCAACTTTTGCTTCAAGTAGTAAAAATGCATATTAGGTGAATTTCCAGAGGCTTTGAGGCAATTGGAGGACAAATTACAAGTGAAGAGACGTAACAATAACCAACTACAATTTAGGTCCAATTTGAGATGTAACGGTTGGGGACGGGGCATGTTGTCCGCGTCTCTTCTTCCACACACACAAAACCCACTCACCAGCCAGTGTGAGCTCCGTGAGGTTGTTGCGTGTGAGCGTTCCAGGGGCCGCCAGCAGGGCTACGGAGGCGTCGGTGATGTCCTTGCAGTGGGCCAGGTCCAGCCTCTCCAGCTGGGCCATGTGGCGCTGCAGCAGCCTCAGAGTGGACTCGCTGACGTCCAGACCAGACAGACGCAGTGTCACCATGTTCCTCAGCCTGCTGCGGGATGACTCTGCCCCTGGGCGGGGAGAGCGACAGGTAGAGAGAGAGAGAGTTAATGCTTTGAGACATTACAGATGCAACGTTGCCGTGTTTGGCAAGCTAAAATGCAATTCTGCGCCAAGTAGGTCAATCTGTGTGTACGAATTTGTGTGTGTGACGAACCGGGTGGGGTGACGATATCTTTAATCTGTGCGTCCTTCAGGCCTTCACACCAGCGCAGGTCCAGCAGTCGCAGGCAGGGCAGAGTGGGAGAGACCAGTGCTGACAGACAGGACCAGGACAGACCTGCTACACTCAACTCCCTCAAACCTACACAGAGAGATTTTGACTTTTAAAAATATTTCATTTAAATCATAATGATCATTATGTCAATAATAAATACAACTGTAAATTGCCAGTCAATGTTGTAAAACCAAAGTGTAAACAAGATATTTACAGCACATCAAGACAACTGCAAAAAATCCTACCTTAAAAAGAATGCCAAAGATTAAATCATCTACTACAGAACAAATAACATCATTATAGCACCACTGGTTGATAAAAACATCCATATTTCTCATTTCTTTATAAAACCTAAAATCAAGCCAGACTCTGGTCTTCACCAGTGATATAAGGTGGAACTGCTTCCTGTCTTGCTCTGTCCTCTACTCTGACGGCCCTGTTACATCAGCCTCAGTGTTACAGCTCTGGAGGTACATAGTGTGTGAGTGAGACCTGGGGCCAAATGTATCAGTCTGTGTGAATTCATCTGTAAAAAAATGTGTACAGAGAAAACTGGAAAACTCTGTACACAAAGTTTTTCTGAGATTTATGAACATGACCGGCACGCACGTTTGTTTTCATAGATCCCAATTTACTTGTGATTGTGCCCATGTGAATGCGCTCCTTGTCCACACCCCGTCAACTCCCATATTGTACCTTACATGGTTGTTGAAATGCCCATAATTAGTCTGGTTTCCCAATAAATGGCTCAATGAACCCGTTCTGAAAAATGAGTGATTATTGTGAACAGAAATGGCTATGGCAACAGGGACCCAACACCGTACAGAGATCCAAAATAATGGCTCTTGGAAATGATTTATCAACCAGTCCTCATCATGGGCCAGAAAATCTAGACGAATCTAAACTGCGCAGAGGTATGCAGATTCTCACGCTAAGTGTTATTTTTCATAAATCTGAAACTGTATAAACATCCATACGCACGTTTCGGAGGCCAATAATAATCTAATAACCAGTGCAGTGAAACTGTAAGCTCCAGTCTTTTCCATTTAAATAAATTCCACACCTTAAAAAGTCATTGATAAAAGGGAGGTAATCCACTCGGTTTTAAAAACTTAAAATCCATTAAAAACAACACAGTATCCAGTCCCAAACCATCTGTCCTCCTTAAAATGCTGCTCGCCACCTCAAACAACATCCGCTGGACCTGTGAGTTATCTCTGGACAAACCATCTAAACGCTGCCAGTCTGCTTGCCAGGTGTACCAGGCCACGTCTCCCCCCCTTGCAGTTTTTTGAATGAGCCCTTTACGTGTCTCCATGCAGGCCAACTGATGCCACAGAGCAGAGGCTACCAGGTTCTTAATGATAAGCTCCCCGACTCTAAAGGACATTTGTGGCAGCAGCCATTTCCACTTCTTCAATCTACCCGTCACCTTCTCTACCACCCCCTCCCAGCTTTTCTTAACCATTTCTTCATTTCCAATATAAACCACCAGATACTTGATGCCATTTTTCTTCCATGTCAAACCTCTTGGTATAATATAACACCCACTCCAGCCCCCAACTGCTAAGGCGCTGATCAGACTGGACATGTTTTTGGCAGTGAGGGATGCGAGGTGTGCCACACGTTTTATTTATGTATCTAGTGGGCAGGCGAAATACTGCAGTTTCTATTTGTGGAGTTTTGACTTCTTGGAGAATTACCGGTATTTGATATTGCACTGTATTTGGTGGTATGTGCATGTAAAATAGAAACAATTATTGCCACCAATTAAGGCTTGCATGTGCATGTGGCTCGCTGACCACACAGTGGCTGCTGTAGATTCAAGCATTTTCAATGACTTATGATCGTTTTCAAAAACTATTTTCATGGCCTTATTTTCATTTTTTCAAATTCACAAATGTTTAAGGATTTTTAAGCCCTAACTAGTTGTGTATACACTAATAATGCTACTGCTATCCTTATTATATTGGTGTGAGATGTTTATTGACCTTAGCTCTACTACATGTAAGATCCTGCTTTGCTGGATTCTGTTTTCAGCTGCTGCAACAATGTGGTTCCACACTGGTATAAGTTCAATCAATCTAATGTAGTAATGACTAGTCCATGCATGTATGTATGTGTACATACTCATAGTACATAGTATAGTACATAGTATGTCTGCCGGCCAGTGTGTGCGTTTTCTACCGGGTAGCCTGGTGAGCAGACAGTTGAGCTGTTTCTTGGCCAGGGGGGTCCAGGACAGATCCAGGGAGGTGGGCTGCCGTTTGATGATGCCTGCCAGGGCCTGGTTACTGAGAGGACTGCACCGGCTCACGTCCACGTGGCTCCACAGACGCTTGTCACAACTCCTAGATACATAGAACATCCAATCATTTATCCATTTGCTTTGTTTAGAACTAACTCACCAAGTTAAAATGCTTATTGCATTTATTTCTGCAGTGTCCTGCTGATTCCATGGTACCATTTGTATGAAGTAACACTTAAAGGTATAATGAGTAGGATTTATCGGTTGCAGTTTGTAAACCCAACATTCAAAGTTGCCGCCTCCTCCCCGTCCCAACAACACCAGAAGTGCTAGCGCAAGCACAAACGCAAACGCACCCACTGCCCAAAGGTTGACACCCAGAAATGTCCTGAACACAGCAAAATAAGAAAATACAGGCAGAGGGCAGGGTCACTGCAGATACAGACACAGCCACTCTTCTAGCAGGTCATAAAATACAATGTATAGATTCATACAAAAATAATCCCTCTCAATCATTTAAGAAAATCCTACTCATTATACCTTTAATGGATGTGAGGCACCATCTATAACCCTGGTCTGTGTTTGAAACTTGCGTCTGGAAGGAATTTTCCATCTTGTCATTTGTTTTGTGTTTCTTAAAATAAATATGTAAATGTATATATGTAAATTACTAATTTACGTGGACGGAATTTCAAATTAATTAAATGTGCGTGTCTGTGTGAGTGACTTACCACTTGTACCAGGCCTTACAGACGGTCATACAGGCCAGCAGCTCGGCTCTGCTCAGGTATCTGAACACAGCCACCCACACCTCCTTCTCCCCTCCTCTCTCGTTGCCCACGTCCTTAAAGGAGGGCAGTGACAGGAGGGAGGGAGGAGAGAGGGTGGAGGAGGCATGAGGAGCAGGGGGGTCCTCCTCCGATGAGGAAGAGACTGATCGATCCCTCCCGCTATGGTGAGGGTTCCCCCGGAGACGCGGCCTGCCAGGTATGGACAAAATAACATGGCAGCTCTCACAAATCACTTCCAGTATCTTGACGTATTGCAGCCTTTGCAGTGTACTTTGTTCTTTCAGGTTTCAATAGCAGACCTGCAAACCCTGGTCTACCACCACACACCAAGGCCATCAATACTATGAAAATCCATATGAATCAAAGAACACTTAATGGGGGTGAATAGATGGAGCTCTGCCGCTAAACACAAGCCAACACGAGAAAAGGATTCCCATGTCTAAAAGCCGCGTTGCAGCTGGGTCTAATTGCTCTGCTTTTGCCTACCGCCACTTGTATTGATCAACTAGCTAGCCTATCTATTAAACAGGTAATGAACCTAAATATATTACAGTGAATTCGATATACTGTTGAGTCCTACCTGCCAGGTCCTCTGGTTGTCGTGGTTACGCCGTCGGGGGTGCCATCACCACCTTTTAGTCTGGAGGGTTTGGAGAGAGCAGACTTGCGCTGGACGAAACCCTGCGGACCACCAGGTCCCAACATGGCTGTCCTCGGACCCATGGCTGCCTCCAGTTTTGGAACAATGGAATCTGAGGAGGGGGGAAGATATACCAGGCTTAGGTTTAGTCCTTCATTTTTACTGATTTATACACTCATTTCCTTATCTATATACTTATTTCTTTGGTAATTATAGATGTTATTTTGCTTTTGAAAGTAACCTAACCTGAATAGGTCACAAGCCAACTTTAAACTTTTAAGTGCTAATTTAACCAACACCTGATACCCAGTCATATGAACGTACTAGTATTCCTGGCAAAGTTTTCTCAGTCTAAAAAGGTAAATTAGAAGAGCTGTAAAAAGAACCATAACAAAAAAAACCTGAAATAAAAACAATAATAAAAGGCATGTCTCTAAATGGGAGCCAAGCCTGTACCTGAGTGTCTCTTGGCCTTGAGGGGGCGCTGCAGTGTGACAGTCAGGTAGGAGCCACTCAGCAGGTCATCGTTAAGGTCAGACACCAATAGGACAGGCGGCTCTGGATCTGAATCCCAACGCCCTTCCTCCTCCCCCTCCTCCTCTTCATCCTCATCCTCCAGCGTGTCCATCTCCTCCTCCTCGGGGTCAAACTCCTGCCCCTCGCTGTCCTCGTCCTCATCGTCATCGTCATCATCGTCATCTGTCCTGCGTCGCCGCCTCCGTCGGCGGTGGCGACGCTCCCTGTCTACGTCCTCGCTGTCCTCTTCCTCCTCTTCATCATCTTCCTCATCGTCGTCGTCTTCGTCGTCGTCATCGTCGTCATCATCCGACTCCTCTGACTCCTCCCCCCTCCTTTGCATTCGCGAGCCTCCACGCAGCCTCACCCCCCTCCCCCTCCGCCCACCTTCCCGCTCTCCTCCCCTCAT
>OMKK01033028.1:0-16736 GCA_900302305.1 Polymixia japonica | reverse complement strand
TCAGCACCTTGCAGGGCAGCCTCCGCCATCAGTGTGTGAATGGATGAATG
The DNA here is from genome assembly GCA_900302305.1 of Polymixia japonica. Classification (NCBI taxonomy): domain Eukaryota; kingdom Metazoa; phylum Chordata; class Actinopteri; order Polymixiiformes; family Polymixiidae; genus Polymixia; species Polymixia japonica. The sequence continues at coordinate 16,686 of OMKK01033028.1, read as the reverse complement.
TGAGGCAAGTATTGTAAAGCGCTTTGAGTGGTCGGTAAGACTGGAAAAGCGCTATATAAATGCAGTCCATTTATCATTTCTTTTGGGTCATATTGTGTATTTTGAGATTCAAAGCTGCATTAACGTCCACTGCTCATTATTGAGCGTCCATATATTATCTTCCTTGTTCCTCTCTGATAACTTTAATCACTGGCAGTAAGTTTCAAGTAGTGTCTGAATTAAGATATTTGATATTGATGTTTTACATTCGAACTGATGGCAACATATATTTATTTGGCAGATATTCAACTAAATTACTTTCCTGAGTTCTTAGGTCATGTGACCAAGTATCGAATGACCCTGACAGAAAGTTACCACAAATTAAAACAAATCACAAGAATGTGGCCTACTGATGTAAAATAGGACCAAATGAAACAGAGATCAGCTTCACATTAACCTCATTGCCATCTCTTCTTTTCCTCACACTGTATATCTGTGAACCTCAGACACAGCTGGTGTAATAAACATGTGTGTGTGTGTGTGTGTTTGTGTGTGTGTTTGTGTGTGTGTGTGTGTGTGTGTGTGTGTGTGTGTGTGTGTGTGTGTGTGTGTGTGTGTTGTGTGTTGTGTGTGTGTGTGTGTGTGTGTGTGTGTGTGTGTGTGTGTGTGTGTGTGTGTGTGTTTACAGGGTGCGTACACTGGTGCACGTGTGTCTCCATCGATGTGTCTTGACATACGTTTGGTTTGTGCCTTTGTGTTCCACTTGAAATCCTTTACTCTTTCACCTGCAGGCAGAGATTAACAGTCTCCAGCAGCTTCTGCTCAGTAAGAACGCTGAGATAGAAAACCTGCACACGCAGCTCCTGGCCAGACCCTGTGTTTCTACTGACAGTTCAGAGAGAGGTAAGCAAAGCACCTAGAGTCAAACCCTCTGCCAACCTGCCCAGGGCTCTCAGTCAACTTACCTAGCCTGCTAGATGACATCGTGTTTGCATTCATTAACTTGCAGTAACAGATGTGGGAAAAAGGTCTGGTTTGCCTCTTGATACAGTGTGTTTAACCGTGGGTCTCTCTGTCTCTCTACCTTGCATCGCTCTCACTCATAGAGGAGATGTACAGGAAGAGGCTTAACACCAAATGTAAGCCTTAACATTACTTAATGAAAATAACTTCAACAATAACTCAACGGTCCATGTCTACTTTTCACTTTTCATTTAGTAACTATTTTCCTGCCATATCCTCCTTTGTTGTTGTGTTTTGTTGGGTCTGTTCTGTCGGTGTAGCTTTGATGTCTGTTGTCGATGGATGAGTCACTCTGTCTTCTTCACTGCTTCTCAGAGTTTCTAAATGAATAATTCCTTGTCTTTTCTTTCTGCTGCCTGTTATAGATACACAGGAGACGTCAGGGTACGGATAACTGTTACCAGTCTCTCTTACTTATTAAGAAGTTGTTTAGGATTTAGATTTAGATTTAACATTTGGTTCACCAATTGTACCTGTCTCAAAATATTTGTTAGAAGTGGAAAATGTATGTGTACCTCATTATCATGGTATTACCTTTCAAAATAAATAAATACATACAAATAACTTATTTTTGCATAACCCCATGTCTCCATGTGTATCTATTGGTAGAAACTAATACTCCATCTGACATGACCTAGTTTAGCAGCTATGTTTGAGAAGATTGATGAAGTTCTCTTTATAGACCAGGAACTCCAGAGGCTTAGGACTGGAATGGAGTCACTGTTAGCAGCCAACGATGAGAAGGTTAGTGACCAGGAAGCTCTAAAAGTATCCTGTCTCTCTCATGTTAACACAGCTGCATGTGGTTATGTGGACTAGAGCGTGTGTTGTCATCTATACATCAAGGAACTTACTTTCCTGTATACAGAACTGCTGTCATCATTGCTGCTTAGAAGGTAACTGCTCCTGAAGGAGTTCTCTCTGGCACCTCCCTCTAGCATTTATAGTACAGAGGGCCTTTGTATTCCTCCCCTTGGATCTTTAAAGACTCAAAGACGTGGGCAAACATGTGACACACAAACTGACACACACACATAACACACACACACGCGCATACACGCAGAGGCAAGCCATTTCAGGCAAAGCCACACGTATGCGCTCCTCTATCTGCCAAGCCTAATTTTGGAGTAAACTGCATTAAGAGTAACATGGCAAAGCCAGGAACAAGAACCACTTCAGAAACGCACGCTGGTTTTACCACAACTCAGACTTCCAGCCGGGCTCATGTCCCCTCACTGCTCAGTACTTTGATGTAAAGGCCATATGGAGAAAGAGTGATGTTTATGTAGCAAATTGGTCTGTAGGTCTGTAATAGAGAGAGGCAGGTAGTCCATGTGAATATTTTCCTAAGCTTAGATAAACATCATAAATTGGTTATTGGTTAACCTTGGGCACGTCTGCTTTGTGTTGCAGGACCGACGTATTGAGGAGCTAACTCTGCTCCTAAACCATTGTAGGCAATTCAGAGAGGTCACACACATCACAAGGCAACGTAAATATGTGTTTTCACTGCTTCAACCTTTCCTTGCAGTATTTGTTTACAACATTTGATTGTTCAATGTGAAAATCGCTGTATGTGTTCCTGACCTGACTGACTAAGTGAAAGTGTGCCTCTGCTTCAGTGGTAACAAGATGACTCTCATCTTCGTCACTCTAGCTCCACCTGCTGTCCGTTCGCTGCCCAATGGCAGGACTCCATCGAGCAGCAGTGAGGAAGAAGAGCAGGGATTGATGATGAAGAATGCTGACTCTGCCAGCGCCAAGTCTGAGGATGTTAAATCCGAGGTGGGTTCAAATAAGATCCAGTTGGCCTCAGACAGTATCCTGCCCGTGGAATCGCTTGTTTATCATTCATACACTTTGTGAACATAACTTTAAACAGCTGAGGTTATCATGTCCTGTATTTCTCTATGTATCTATTACAGGTTTCCACAAGCAGCTCTTCTTCTAACCATACGTCTCTTTTGTTGGTCCAGAAAGACATTGACGGCAGGTACAGGCATTATTCATGTGATGTACAGAATGAGTCTGTATCATTTAGTTGGCATTTACTATGATAACCATATGATTATGGTTTTATCTCCTGTAGGACAGAGGCACAGATTTTATCGAGTAGTATGAATGACTTACCGAGTGGACCTTCACAAAAGGTACGTTTTTACTTCCCATGATGGAATTTCTCATTTAATTGTATCTATTTTCCACTGTCAGCGTTTTTCATTAATAATAAACCTGAAATGATTTGTATGTCCCTTGTTTATTTGTTTGCCCTGTATGTTCAAGTTGCTGTATAGTTCTCTAGGTTCACCACCTTTCACAAACCAGGTTCATCAACTTTATTAATGAACTTTTAATGAAGTTTAATAATGTCAATGTAGATGGTCAAACAAAATGTATTTGCTGATTTTGTAACATAGCGCTGTGTTTTCTGAGCCATGTCTCTGTTGTGTTTTCAGAGTGATCAGACTGACAGCAGGAGTCAGACGCTGCCTGTAAGCTCCTCTCTGTTGGAGCACAACGCCAGCAGAGAGAGCAGCAGTGATACTCAGAGTCAGAGGTCTCCAGACGGGAGCGAAGACGGACACTCCAACCAAAGTAACCCTATAGATGTGTGATGATCTGACTAATACATAGATCACTGCTGGAGGCTTAGATTACCTCGTTCTGTGGCCTCCACATGAGTAGATTAATCTTGAGCCTGTTAATTCCCATGAGGCGAAGGCAGTAGTTCCACATTGTGAGCAAACCACTCTTCTTTGACCAGAAGACCAGTGTCCCTTTGATCATAACTAATAGCGGAGGCCTGGAATAGTGTTTCTCCCAGACCACACCCTCTCCCCTGCTCTGATCCACCACAAGTCTCCCAGCTCCACCCTATCCCATCTTCACTGACCACTTCTAACTCGGACCCACCCCGTTCCCTTTCCACTGGGTTCCTCTGTAGCGTGGATGTTATGGAGTCTGTAGCCATAAAGATCACACATGGCAGCTGGAACTGCTTCTCTTTCATGGGCTCTTAACCAATGAGTAATATTCTTGAACTCAATGGTCTGTAACACAGTGTTCCTCTCCTAAGTACTTTGGAAAAGTGGACTACAGCAGCGAATTTCTGCTATTTTATTCCTCATGCTCTACTTGGAAGGCAAAAAACACTGTATTTTCTCTTTTTATTTAGTCCTTAAGATTTTATCTTTTTAATGGTTCAATACAATTATAACAAAAAGCCTTTTCTTTTCAAAGATATGTTAAGTACCGTGCTGCGTTTTTGTCAGGATTATGGTGCGTTAAACCTACATTATTAAACATTGCGTAACTCGACGTGGCTCGTCGCTCCAAAAACACCCTCTGAATCATATTTGAATGCAAACAATACGTTGACTGTGTTGTTTGTCATTTCTTTAAAGCCAAGATGGAGAAAGCTGATGACAGCACTTCAAGTGATCCTTCCCCTGTGCCCTCTGGAGCAGGAACACATTCTGGAGAGCGAGCTGTAGGTTCACCAGAGTACCTGAAGAACAACAGGAGCATCAGGAAGCTCTGGGGGAAGTGAGTGTGTTTGTACTACAGTTATTTGTTAACAGGGTGATGAAGTTTACTGGAACCAAATCTTTGGATTACTGAACTTTGAGCACTTCTGAACAATGCCCTGCTCATTTTTAAACCGTACAGTTTGCCCTCTTCTCTACAGACTTCGAAGAACCCAGTCCGGGGGGCTCCAGGGGGTAGACCCAGACCCAGGCCAGTTTAGAAGAGGGGGATTGCGTGCAACAGCAGGGCCCAGATTGACCCGGACCCCTGAGTCTTCCAGCTCTGTACGGTAAGGCTTGGTGTGCGTCTGCCTCACCATCTGTTATAAGGACTCCTATCAGAATGAAATCTGCTTCAGAACTTCGCTGTACTACTGTGGGACGACACAACTGACCTCACTGTCCTGCCCTGTCCCAACCATCACCGTTTCCTGTATTATCACAATGGAATTAAGATTTAAGCTCTATTGTGTTTACTATTTTTGCCTTAACTGTATGATTGCGTTTTGTGTATTTTAGTGGAACTGTCCATATTCTTAAATGAAACTTTCAAAATATTCCAGTCGATTAATCAGTAAATGATCTGCTGTCTCTTCTTTCTGTCAGGGACATGAACACTCCCTTCAGCCAGTGGACCAAGGAGCAGGTGTGTGGCTGGTTGGAGGACTACGGGCTGGCCCAGTATGTCAGCCTCACAAGGCAGTGGGTTGACAACGGACAGACTCTGCTGTCCGCCACCCCTCAGGACTTTGAGAAGGTCAGAGAATGGAATGGGACAGTTCATATCAAGCTGACTCAAATAAAGCACTTCATGATAGCACATATTATCAAATATTTTATTGAGTTTTTTAGGCTTCAATCCCAAACCGTATTGTTGTTAAAACCAGGAGATGGGTATGAAGCACCCACTGCACAGGAAGAAGCTGCAGCTGGCTCTGAAAGCATTCACCACTAAAACTACAGAGAAGTCTTCTGAGCTGGATCACATCTGGGTCACCCGTAAGTCTGTTTTTATTATCTGTGATCATTTGGTTTTTGTATGCTTGCTATGTTTGTATGGTTGTACTGTCTGAAAGCTTCCCCTCTCTCTCTCTGTTGTGATTGTGTCTCAGTGATGCTGTTTTCCTCTCCTTCCTGCTCTTTGTTTTGCTTTGATGGCCTGTCACAGATCCTCCCCTCAGCCTGTCCATCAATGTGTAGCTCCTCCCCTCAGCCTGTCCATCAATGTGTAGCTCCTCCCCTCAGCCTGTCCATCAATGTGTAGCCCCTCCCCTCAGCCTGTCCATCAATGTGTAGCTCCTCCCCTCATCTTGCACAATAATGTGCATCTTGTTTTGGTTTGTTAGTGTACAGTAGTTCACATCACTAACGCTATAATGCCGTATCTTACAGAACAAAGACAAGCAAAGCTTGGAGCTAAATCATTGCAAAAGAGCAAAAGATTTGCAAAAACTGTAAGAATAATTCCACTCAAACAATCAGAATCACAATCAGAATTCCTTATTATTGCAGAGTATATTTACACATACAAGGAAAGTGACTTTGTGATGTTGGTGCGTAAAAGACATAAAGCAACACCATATAAACTAAATATTAACAAATATTAAACAAGAAGAGTTACACAAAATATGAATTAACAAATATTTACACACTAGTTATTAAAAAACGATATAAGTATAGGTTGTGTAGGCTGTGAAGGGCTAAGAGGCAGAGAGGTAGAGGCTATGAACTGGTATGAGGCATGCACGCTATAATTAGAAGGAATAAAAATAAATATAGATTCACGTGTGGACTAACAGATGGACTATGTCTTTATTAAGCAGTCAAACTGGACTTGGCTGTGCAGCTGGATTCATTCATCATATACAGACTCATATTCTGCACTGTAAAGATACTGTACATTAACACACGTTTTACCTTTTCCAGGCTGGCTGGATGATATTGGTTTGCCTCAGTATAAAGACCAGTTCCATGAGGCTCGAGTGGATGGCCGGATGATACAGTACCTCACCGTGGTAAGACTTCACACCCTGTTTGTAATATTTACTGTTGCAACTAGACTTTTCACTGAATTGAAGCACATAATACACACACATAATACACACATACTGTATTTCCCTTAAAAAATCATTTTTGGTGAATTTCGTAGAACTAACTCTACTGAAACTTAATATCTAGTAATGATGTTTTTCCCTTTCATCAAGAATGACCTCTTGACTCTGAAGGTCACCAGCCAGCTCCACCACCTCAGTATTAAGTGTGCTATCCATGTCCTCCATGCCAATAAGTTCGACCCCCACTGTCTTCGGCGTAGACCAGGGGAAGAGGTAAGCAGGGTGGGAGGAGGTGAATATAAGTTGGGGTATCTGAGGGTGCCGGGGTGAGTTGTATGTGTTTGTGGGTAAGAAAAGGGAGCTGTGAAGCACGTATGGAATAGGATGCATGATAATTAGCTTTCGATGACTTTCTTTAGAAACAGCCGTCTCCGTCAGAGGTGGTGCAGTGGTCTAACCATCGTGTGATGGAGTGGCTACGAGCAGTGGATCTAGCGGAGTACGCTCCTAATCTCCGGGGCAGCGGCGTCCATGGAGGGCTCATTGTGAGTGAAACTCAAACCTAAAGGTCATTTCATCTAAAGGTTTTACAGGTTCTACACATACAAAGCCCAAAGATCTAAATCTTAAGGGTTACTGTCGCTATCAGAACGTGTCTGTGTCTCACTGAATGTTCTCTATCTATTACTCTAAAGATTCTGGAGCCTCGTTTCAGCTCAGAAACCTTGGCCCTGCTGTTGAATATCCCCCCTCAGAAAACACTTCTCCGCCGCCACCTAGCCACTGCCTTCGCCGGCCTGGTGGGATCTCAGGCCACGCAGGAGAAACGAGAGTATGCCAACGCCACAGGCCACGTCCCCTTGACCACCACCGCCAAAGTGAGGGTAAGAGTACAGTCTGAGAATGAAACACTTTCTGGAGATGTTCTTGCATCATAGAATCAAAACCGATGCTTAACGGGTTTGACCTGTGTTGTTTTTTTTTAGCCAAAGAAGCTGGGCTTCACCCAATTCAGTCATCTGAGGAAGAGGAAACCTGATGAGTCAGCTGACTACATCTGTCCCATAGACAGTGGAGCTCTGGCAATGAACGGGGTCTCCCACCGGCCGTATGCAGGGTTCAGGGCACTTAGCCCTTTGCTGGACAGGCAGTCTGAGAGACGGGAGCAGGTGGGGATGAAAAGTTGAAGCTTATGCTCTGGAAGCTAATGACTATCAAGCTAATAGCTTTTATCTTCACCCCCGTTGCCACTGCAAAAACACCCCCTCTCCCTGAATCCAAAGATTTTGTGATTCAGTGGAAACTCTAATGCAGACACTTACCCAACATGCAACCAAATGGTGGTTTCCTGGATATGCTACAAAGATAATTAGCAGGGGATGCTAATTGGTTATTACTGGATATGCTTAAGCCGTGATTCATCTAAATATGGTGAATGATGACTTTGTGTGGAATAAGCTGTACTTTTTTCCTATGAAAGCCATTCTCTGCATTCCTTCTCGTGTGGGATTCCCAAGCTTCCACTTATGTTTTAAAACAATGCATTTTACTGACCATACCTTATCTTAACCTCTCTGGATTTCATTTCAATATTGATTGCCTTTTCTTATTTTGTATCATTTTATTTCAGAATAGTGTAATAAGTGAAATCTCTTCAAGCTTGGTTGTGAAATTATCAAATTGAATCATGAAAACTGCTAGTTGGTTTACTGAGATTGTACTTAAAATAAAGCCTGATCCTGCCTTGCTACATTTGTAAAACATCCTTGTGAATGTTTTAGACTATAAGAAACACCTGGCCTTTTTTACAGTCAATTAAATTCTTAATTAAATTCTTAATTAACTTCTTGAAGGAAAAAAACATACAAACCACATCAGTTGGTCCATCAAAGTGATTGCTTTTACTGTGCTGTGCTACTAAGTGTAACAGTTAAAGCAGCAGTGCAATTACTGGGCTGCATCATTCTCTTACAATATTTTGAAGTGTATGTTCTACTAAATCTCTGAAAAGCTTGATTGCAACTCTAATTCTTGTCTAAATCATAACATACCAGTATGTGATTATTTAACTTTTGGTGTTCAAGTCCTGATGATTTCCCATTAGGAATCTGCTGACCACAGCTCCCCTTCCAACCATGAGGTCAGCATGGTGAGTGTCTGAGCTAGACTGTAGTGACCTGGAAATAAGTAAAACATGGCACATGTTAAGTTTATGTTTATGAACAAAAATGTGATTTTTAAAAAATTATTATTACTTTAAAAGCACAGTCCGTGATTGGTTTGAATGGTCACGTCGTCCCATTTTGAAATGAACTAAGCGAAAGATGGCTGACGTTGACTGAAGCAATGTGCAAAACAACAATGTTGTTATAATTCCTTGTTTAGCCACAACAGGGCAGCACTTAGAAACCAATCACAGATTGTGCCTTTAAAAAAGATTACAACCCAAGAAAATGACATATTTGTAGTATATTCCATTACAGTGTAGGGAGACCTTCAGAGCTTTATGATGACATCACTTCTTAAAGATGGAGATCGTGACATAACTGATACTGTCACACGCCAAAAGCTTTGTTTAATATGTTTGGAAAGGCAAACCTTTTATTATATATGTTTGTCTGATCCAATACTGCCCACTGTTGGTCTGTCAAGGACACAAGATTCACCCTGTTCCTGCCTCGGCTCTTTGAAAGTACTTTGATGTTAAAAAAGAGTTTGATTTTGTTGAAACTGGTGCAGTCACACCCTTTAGAATGAAGCTGCTCTGCAGTGACTATTATTGTTACTATTTACATTGTTTACCCAATCTGTCACCACTCAAGAGCTCAACTCCCTCCTTGCTGGACTCTCTATGAACATCATTTGTTTGATAATAATAAAATTAAAATGAAAGTGATGCACAACCAAAAAGCAGACTTGTGGTTTTTACATATTATCCTTCTGACACCAAAATATTGATTGGTCTCGTACAGTTTTCTTTCGAGAGTTATTGAGAGCTTTTGAGTGTGCAGTTGTCCACAGATTGGTCTGATGTCTCAATGAGGATTATGTTTTATGATTAGCATTATGTCCAAATATCTAAAACACTAAAACCCAGAGCAAAACAACTTCATGGCTCAATCAAGGTACATTTAGCACACTTTGGGTAAAAAATAGTATTGAGCTGAATTGTAGGTGAAAGGCCCCTTTAAAGATGTTGTTTCCTTACTAAAATACCCAGCAAGGTTTCTCATTTTAGTTTTAATTTAACAGGTATAACCTTTATTTTTTATTTTTTTTATTTTTACATCAAATCTTCTGATTGTCCACTATAATTAAACACATGTGCTGCATTATGTGATTTCTCATCACCTCTTTCAGCTCAAAGAAATGGTCCCAATAAGTAATTCTCCCTCGACCGAATGAAAGCTGTCTGCATCAGTGTTTTACTCTTTGATCTCCTTTGGCTAATTCATTTGAATACTTTAATGGGAAAGTCCTGGGGGGATATTTAGACCAGAGGAGAGCGGAGGTGATACATCTATTATTGCATTAGCTCACTGGCCAAGTGAAATGTGGCAAACATGATTGTCTTGATTAGGACGAGGTCCGCCTGCTGCCTGCTGGACTCATTACTGTCTAACATGCAAATCTCTATTTCATATCTATTATTTTCTGTTCTCCTCTACGGCTCCATCACATTTTAACCACATTTCTTCAGCATCATTTAATATGACGTTGGCCACTGGAGTTGTTATGCAACGCAACACTACAATACATTTTCCTAATGAAACACAAAGTGGCAGCCTGTTGGTGGGAATACCCCGTTTTGGAAATCTTGACCGGCATCATGAAACAAGGCATCACCGGTATGATGACAGGATGCTGTCAGTGGGTGTTTGTCATTGTACTTCAGCACAACTGATTTTCCTAATAGGATTCTGCTGGCGTGTCCAGTAGTCTGGCAGACAGGGCAGCAGTCAGCGCTCCTCTGAACCCTCCTGCAACACGCTGCACACAGCCTCAATTACACCAAACACAATAATTAGGGAATCTTTTACCTCTGCATATCATTACTTCCCTAACGAAGGACATCCTGATCAATGATTATAAATGACAAGTTCATAAATAAATTAGTCCTGCCAATAAGTGTGTAACACCAATCAATGGTTCATGGTAAATGGGAATTAGAGGGATGCAGGAGTGAGCATTAGAGGTATTGGTTTTTGTGGATGTAAAGGGGTGAATTAAATAAAGTAAAGGATATTGGTGCAGTCTGTGTCTGTTTTCCTAAATTACATTCAAGTATCTGTAAGAGTGTTTGTCATATGAAGGGTAGAGCACATAAGCTGTAAATGTGTTTTGGAAGGTGTGTGTAAAGTTTCTCCTCACCTTGGACCAGCAGATGTCAGTGTTGCCTGTGAATACAGCTTGTGTAAGCGAGCCTACTGCCTGAACCTACTGCCTGAACCTACCTGAACCTACTGCCTGAACCTACTACCTGAACCTACCTGAACCTACTGCCTGAACCTACTGCCTGAACCTACTGCCTGAACCTACTGCCTCCACTTCACAAGGTGTACAAAGTAAGTATCCTGTTGACAAACCTGTTGGTTTCTCACCCATTTTTAGCAGTCTTTGTTAGATTTCCCTTCTTTGTAGCCATTTGTCAGCCAGGGATGTGGGTTATATTCCTGTTTGGATCTATTATCACAATGTGTCTCTGCTTGACCCTAAATAAGTGAACTTAGTGTGCTGGATGGCATTGCCCCAACATGTAATCACCACAGGTTTAAAAAGAGAGAGGGGAACATGGTTGTCGTGCCAGAATGGATGGTCACATGACCAGTGAAATACTGAGCTCCTTCTCATGTGGTTCAAAGGACACTTGTGAGAATACAGTGCTGGTTTGCACAGTGGCCAGGTGACACTTTTTAGAATCGACCAACCGAACTTTCACAACACAAAATACCTTTCACAAAAGATACAGACTGATATTCATTATAAAGCATTTATAAACTGTAAAATTAATGATTAAACAATTAATTAACAACTTTGGTGGAACATGATATAGATGGAATATGTCTTCAAACAGAGACCTTAAATGGCTCTATAATATATTTCTTGTGTGTGTGTGTGTGTGTGTGTGTGTGTGCATGGCGCGGGTCTATTTGCGTGTGTGTGTGTGTGTGTGTGTCTACATGTCGTGTGAGGACAGCTTTGTTTATAATGGTGCATCTTAGCTAATTTCAGTAATGTGATCCGGCCTCCATTGGCTGACAGTTTAATAGCTATTATTTGTGTCACCATTTCTTATAAAGCACTAGCTGTAAATTGCTGTGTGCAGAAGACTGGGGTATGACTGACACCTTGCCTTGCAATATGATATCTATTGTTTTAATTAAGTGAAAGCGATTGTGACATTTATTGGATTCCAAGTTTCTTGTTAATGGCAGTAGGAAAAAAGTCTAAGTAAATTATTATGGTTTATATTACATAAATAATTTGCAAACCCTTTGCTAATGATTACACATTATTCTCTGACTGTGGCTGTCGATTTAGTTGAAATATATTACAAATAAAAACACTGGATTGGTAATGCAATGCAAAATACCCTCCTCTTGGCAAAGCTCTCTCTCTCTCTCTCTGTCTCTCTCTGTCTCTCTCGCTCCCTCTCTCATCCCTTCTCTCTCTGTGTGAATGATGATGTCTAGAGTCGTAGCATTCTGGTTTGTTTGCTTGTATAATCAACTCTTTTGTAGAAGGCAGCGTTTATTCTGTCTCTAAGGCTCGTGTTTAAAGTCACGGCGACAGTCAAAGCCGTGGCCGTCATCACCCTCTCCGTTTGATATATGGGCTCAGTCAGATGTCTTAGTGGAGCGTAATCGTGTTTTTATATGATGTCACTGGTCGTTCCTGTCATTAACTTCCCACCAGCTTGCCGGTTTTGCGGAACATATTCCCTGTTAGGATGGTGCATGTGTTGCGTACTGCCCCATCCTGCAACAGAGGCTGCGTCTGTCTCCAGCGCACCAGTTAGTTCTGACAGGACTGCCACAATGATCACTGCGTCACCCAGATGCGGCACAACGGCTCGCGAGAACAAAACTGACACGCCGTCAAAAAGAGCAGCGAGCCGTCTGCACGAGCCTCCTTCTGCCCCGTCAAACCTCAGAGCCCATCTCATCCTGCGTGGCCAATCAGCATCAACCACGCTACCCCCCCTTCTGTCTCCCTGCTCAACGCGTCCCATGTAACAAGCTTAGCTTACCCGTGCGCCGCGCGTAACGTTATCTCTAAAATTTACCCCAGATTCGGCGCTTATAAAATTTTCTACATTTTCTGCATGTGGTCTGATGTCACAGTAGTGGCAGTAGTTGCAGTCCACGACAAGCATGATACGATTTGATTTGGGGAGCTGAAGTAACAGGGCTCAGTCATGATCAGACCCCCCCCCCTGCCGCCCAGGGGCCTTTTTATGGGTAGTCAAGACAACTCTCTGTCATGTGTGCTTAGGGGCTGAAAAAAGGACTGGCTTTTTCACTGCCTGAAAAATGTGCCTAGGCCAACGCGAGACAGGAAAGAGATCAGTCACCGAGAGATAAGAGCATTATAGAGACATTTAAGGAGTCCTTCAACCCACAAAAGACAGAGCATCTTGTCACCACTCTGGTCATGAAGCCAAATCTGTACATGGGCCTTTAGGAATAGGATAAGATGGATTGTCTTCTCTCCCATGAAATCTAATGTAACAATCTAACCACAGTATACACACAGGATTATCAGACTTTAATGGGTTCACTCTGAATGAACAGCTTATAAAGAAATTACCCACCCAGCATAGAATTTTCACATAATTAGAGAATATAACTCAAGTATGAATAAGGCACAGAAGCTTTTACAATTAAATTAAGATGCATCTTACGTATAATCAACTTGAACTTTTTTATGTAAATCCCAACAGTGCTTTCGACTTAAAGGGTTTCTGCGCCTCTAGTCTCTTCACCCTCAACATAAACATTACACACTGGGATCACCAGCTGCTCTCAGAACCATAAAGATCCTTTGTATGGCAGGATAGACAGGACTCAGGGGGACACTGGTCCACCAAGGAGACCATAGGACCAACATAAACAACATCAAGCTTGAGGGTTAAGTGACAAACTGCCAGGATGAGAATAGAGGAGACGTTCTTACATGAAATATAGTTTTATTCTTAATTAGTTTGATAGCCCACAGGTACAGAGGCATCTTACCCCTGACTGACTGACCTGAATTTGCCTCTTGAAGTCCACAGTACCTTAGAGATAACACTGTTGTAACTAGGGCAAGATAGGAGCATTAAGGAAAGCAGAGATGCAAGTGTTAGAGAACTAAACATATCAGAAGAGAAGCAAATGGGTGGAGAATGTAGCTAGGAAAACATTACAGACCATGCTACACTGACCTCTCACTGGGCTGTTGTTTTAGCTGTGCTCCAGTGAACTGGCTTAGAGGGCTCTGCAGCAAGAGCAACAACGATGGACACAGTGGGTTAAGTAGAGCCTTTAAGGGTCAGTTACACTTACAGGGGTGCAAGGTGGCTGAGGGGGCTTAGCAAAACAGTAAGGCTAGCCGCTATCAGGTGCGTAAGATCAGTCAGTCTTTATATTCCACAAAAACACTTTGCCCTGCTTTAAATTTGTCAGACAAGTTAATAGTGTCTGTAAATCAATCTACAGTTTAGATATACTACCAATAAATACGTGATAGATTGGGGTGGGGGAGTAGGGCCACAGAGACAGACAGGCTGGTAGACAAAGAGAGCAAGTAATGAGAGCAACAGAAAAGGGGTTAGTGAACATGAAGTTAAAGGGATGGAGAAAGAGGAAAGAGTGGAGACTGTCCACCTCGATGTCCAAACAGTGGTTGTTAGAGCTGCCAAACGGATCATAAAAGTGCTGAAACTCAGAAGAGTTTGCATGTTAGAGGGAAACAAGCAGTTTCCTACCTCGGGCCACCATCATGGGTGATCAAGACTGACACGCATCACCAGAGGCTTTCATGTCCGATGAGAACACCTGTCTGACTTTCTGGGTGGAATTGGACAGAGGAATGCCATCGCAAATTATGTTTCATATGTGCCACACTGTGTCAGAAGGCTCGGTGACATAATGCATCAAAGCACAATACAAGGACAGAGGTAAAGGAAATAATCAGATCGGCACGTGGAAGATCCTGGATTTTTGTTTTTGATCATGGTTTTATTATTGCAGTTATAGATTAATAGAGTATGACGTAACGTATTGGGGCAACTATGCCACTTACTGTAACATCAGATTTAAAATAAACCAGTTCAGTAAAGCATACTTATGGAAGTAATATGTAGCAATAGGGACAGTTATAATACTGAAGTGCACCAACATTAAAACTATATGATCCGTGTATTATTATTATTATTATTTGGTATTGGGATTCATTGATATTTGTTGCTGCTAATGGATGTCGCTCAAAGCTCTCATACAAAACATCCCTGAGCTGCGGAGTGAGATCAAATGAGATGAGATTAATATCTGTTTTGTTTAGACATTGTAGGGTGGAGGTCCTGTGATCGCTAGAGAACGGACTGCAGAGACACAGAGATCTACAGAACCACACACTACCACGTCTTCTAATCTGTCTTCTTGTATGTCTTTGTATCTCTATATCTATCTCTTTCCTTGAGATTTGTCATGTGATATATGAGATATGATATATGTAGGTGAGTTTTGTGAATTATTAATGTAATATTTAATAATTGAAGCAAAAACCGAAATGTTTCTGTTCAGCAAACATGTCCAAATGAAACTTGTCATGGCAAATAGTTAACCATGTTATGTTATGTTATGTTATGTTATGTTATGTTATGTTAACACCCAAAGAAGTAAGTCATACATTTTTAACCAATATTCATGAAAGTGCCATGTAGTTGTACTGAAGCTGGTGTTTAAGTGTTATGATTGTGCTAGAAACCGGGTGCATTACTGAATCTTGAAGATCCTGTTTACAAACTTCAACAACAAATAGCCAAGGGGCTGTTAGATGTAGCAATAGCACATCATTTGGACAATATTGTATAAAGAACTATGTGAGAAATAACAAACCCCAACAGCTACGCTTGATGAAATTACAGACAAAAAAAAAAAAAGGTCTCTGATGAATTGGCACTTAATTACTGCTTGATTAGCATAATTATGCATGTTAATAGCATCTCAAATGAATTGCAGTTGTCAGGAGGGAGGAAGCATCTGTAGTGGTGGCAGACTGATACATATTTTCTCCCATCCAACTGCGTTGTCTAACTCTTTCCCCTTAAGTGTTCACCATTAATCATTACACACTCCTTTTGCTTTGGAGTGAAATTCGACGTTTTGGGATAATTGGGCCATTATGGTGTGCTCGTCACATCTGTAATAGCAGGCTAACGAGCCCCCTGGTGTACTGGCATTCAGAGAGGATGGCAGAGCATGGGCACTGAGTGGCATGGAGGGTATAGATGTGGCCCAGGCATACTGTGACGTGATCATATCATTTTAGACAACTACTTTATCATTTGTTGACATTCAATATGTACTCCATCTTGGCGTTGTCTATCTGAAGCCTGATATCCTGTATGCTAATTCCTTATTGCACCCTATTAAATTTTGGGCTGAATACTCCAAAGAAACAATTCTATAACCTTAGAAAGGTATTGATCAGGGCATTGTTATATGTATTGATTTAGAAATAAGTGCCACAGAGAAAATATGGGGAAAAAATATGATTTTTGAGGCTGAGTTAGTTCCCTGCATAGTTTGTATGTGAATTAGCATTGTGATCAATAGCTGTTTTCCTTGTTGGAGGATTGGCTAACATTGGGCCAATAGGATACACAGAGGTTGATATCGGGGTCTGGGGACCAATCAATACAAAGCCTTGAACCCAGAAACCCTTGCTAGTGTTGGGTAATAAGCAGTTGAGCAGTAGGCAAACAAGCCACATGGATTGGCCCACAAACCCAGATGACACTCACAGACAAAGAGACAGGAAATGTACAATGTGTGTGTGTGTGTGTGTGTGTGTGTGTGTGTGTGTGCGCGTGCGCGCGTGCGTGAGTGTGTGTGTGT
>OMKK01033027.1:10042-20962 GCA_900302305.1 Polymixia japonica | reverse complement strand
GGGGGGGGGGGGTGTAACAGGGAACAGCAGATCAGAGGTAGAGAGAGAGAGGTTCAGAGAGAGGTCTGTGTATGAGGGGTTGAGTGCTCAAAAGCTTTTTTTTTTTTTTTTCCCTTAAAGTGGTTCGGACCGGAGTGCTACCAGCTCGTCCTTCTCCCATTCCAGTCTTCGGATTTTTAACGGAGTGGGGGGGAAAGGAGTCAAGAGACTGAGCTGGAGCAGAGTGTGCTATGCAACCCTAAGGCAGCCAGGCGTAAACGGGACTACTTAGGCCACTCTATGAAAAGGAGTTAGCTTGAAAAGGAAAGGCAAAGAGGCCTTGTGCTCCCCGACACCCCAACACTATTCATCTTAAACATCCTAAAATTATTCTCCGTAACCTTTGGATGAAAGATCCAAACACAGAAGAGCACACAAAAGACACTGCCTCCAGTATTGAAGGGTTCATTTAAGAAAACAGAAATGAATTGACTTTTTGGTGGGTGAACTTTAAAAACTTTAGATTGTTCAGTGCTCCTTTGAATCCATGAGATAAACCTAAACAGTTGAATGACCTATGTTTTGCCTACAAATGTTATTGTATACTTGGCAGATTATTCGACCAAGTGTATGATATCAAAGATATGGAAAAAATAGCCTCTGATATCAGTTCTACATAAAAGATTTAAATACGATCATCTTAATTGTCACCAATAATGAAAAGATCAGTCAATCTCTAAGATCAGTCAGTCATGGTATCTGTTATTGGGGGCTCTAATCTCCAAGACAAAATCTAGACTTGGTGATTGTTGAGGCAACCTGATTGGTCTCCATCCATCTGGTAGCATCTTGCAAGTGATAAAACTCCACGAAGGCGAAACCTCGGCTTATACCTAGAGACAGCATTCAAATATAGACGGGAGGCGTGTTAGTTAGAATGCTTTGGTACAACAGTCAACTCTTGTCACAGTCGGCTGTACACTCCAATTCAAAGTCAAACGGAGGTGGTTGCTTACAAGGTAAACGGGTTGTTGGTGGCTAACCTTTACCATAGCAATGAAACAAAAAAATGTTGCAGGAATCGTACACATAGCTACCTCCTCACCTGGTCATATCATCGACTCTAGTTCACACAAATGTTATTCTACAGGAGACAATGGACCCTCAGAGTTCTAATACTGGACATTCTGCAATGACAACACTTAGGAAGGCAAAGTGGGTTTGAACGGCACGGATCTGAATGCGAGACGCTCCTCCCAGCACCGACGCTCACCTGTCCTTTTCTTCATCAAACGGATATCCACAGGCTGGGGCCCCTGCAGCTGCTCAAGTGCTGCCCGGATCTGAACAACAGAAGATGAGTGTCAAATTTATCTTCATACAACAGTTCTTAGTCATCGCTAATAAAGAACTAGAAATAAAGCTTGAGAGACGTACATCCTCCTCTGTGACGTGAAGGGAGAGACCCCTGAGCATAATGGTCTTGCTCTCCTCCTCCTGCTCCATCTTGTAGTCCTGGTCTGGATAATCCCCATCATATTCCTCGTCAGACCTGTCGCTATTGTGTCGTTTTCGCCCCCTCTGCCACAACAAACCGACAAAAATTGCGAAGATTTACATTTCGTTTACTTCTCCGGAGGTCTGAAAATCGAAGCGCGCAAAGCAACACCTTCCACTGACCTCGGGACTGTCTCTGTCTCTGCGTTCGTCAAAGCGTTCTCGGTGCCTATCCTCACTCCAGCGGCGGTCGTAATCCCTCTCCATGTCTCGGCCTCGTCTTTCATACCACTCTAGATCATCTCTCCCACCATCTGAGCCATATCTTCCACTGCGCTCACCCCGACTGAGCCTGCAATACAAACAAAGGCACGCATGAGTGCCAGGTTAATTGAAGTGAGAAGACTGACACAACATATCTTCTGGCCCTACTCTAACTGAACACATACCAACACCAGAGTGGGTCATAATTAGGGATGGGTATGGTTAAGATTTTAACCAGGTACCAGGATGTAGTATCTTATTGATACTACGGTCCATAATAATTTAATAAAGCCTGTTTAATACCGGGTTTCGGTAGTCATCCCTAGTCATAATCATCTCCTTACCTTTTATCAGCTCCCATGGTGCAGTGTTGAGGATACAGATTTGGTCAGGAAATCTGTTGAAAAAAAAAAAAGAAAGAAAAAAGATACAATCATAATTTCTTAGCCGGTTAATCACAACTCAGTTTATGAGTTGAATCATGTCTGAATAACCGCAAAACATTTTCACTTCATACACTTTTCAAATCATCATTCTAAGTCAATGATCATCACGATTCTTTAAGTCATCTTCATCTTTGAAGTCAAATTTGGTGTTTGGTTCGTTGACTACCATACCAAAATCTAAACAAAATCACAAAATCGAAACGGACAGATAAAGCAAACAATGTACAGTTCATATTGGTCGAAAAAGTTATGATTTCCAAAAAACAACAACTTTGGTAAGTGTACTGGATCCACTCTGAAAAGATCTGAGCTAATGGTAGAGAACGGCCAGGCAAGCCGAACCACAAGTGAAATCTGCATCATTTAGCTCAAAGTGGAATCATGTTTCAATTTTAGCTATTCGTGTTGTGTGTTTTCTTCTACGGTGTATTGAAGGTGGCTTTTAGCAAAACAAAGAAGATGTGAATCGTCTCTGCACCCCGACTGGAGCAGGCTTTGGCCTAGTTGTAGTAGTAGAAGTCGTGCGGGCCAAGCTAGCTCACGTTAGCTGTTTACATTACAAAAACGGTTATCGTAGCCTTTTGCTAGTTAGCCTAAAGTAAGCCTACATAGCAAATATAGCCTCCTATCATTACTTACCGTTCGAATATACACTGCGACAAAAGGTTTACTTAGCGTTAGCGTGGATAGATTGGTGGTTTCGTAGTTCTCAAGCTAAATCAGCCGAAAGTTAGCCGCGACGTTAGCTAGCTATGTCCTCCTATGTTAAAGATGAAGTGACGGAGCCCATCCTTCGCTTGGAGCGAGTCCCAGTACGTCCCAACGCACGCTGGACGACGGGCGGGGCGACATAAAAAGTGGACGCACATAATACTCCCGACTTCTGGGATGTATTTCGCTTTTGACCCATCTCAGCCACTGCTGTTGCGATCTTCAAATTTCACAAAAAAATAGTTTGATTAATTTTGTTATAAAACCTAGGTCTTGGTTCATTAATAAATTAAACAATTATAGCTGCACATTTAACATTAAGCGTGCCTGATTTATATTGAAACCTTGAGACATTTGCCTACTTTTGTTTGTGGTAGATTGTAAGATGTCGTAAAGTGTGGTAAAGTGTAAGAAGTGCACATCTTTTCCAATGCGGGATAACAATTAAAATATGGAGGACATTTTGTAATTAAGTAAAATAAATTAATATAATGAAATTGATCATCATCATCATAAATATATGCACATTAAAATAATTAAATTGTGAAATGTCAGCATAAATAAATGCAGCATCAAATAAATGATTTGATTTATAGTCAATTCATTAAATGTATATAATTTATTTAAGTGTTGTATGGTGTGGTGAGTGAAAACATTTTTTAATGCATGCTTTGCGTTGAACGGATATTATACATGGCCCACACAAGTTTGTATCTAGAGGGTTTTGAGAAAACCTGCACGTGAGAATAAAGTATTATTATTATAAAGAGAATAAATTATAATCCTCTTTATATTCAATTTCAAAGAGAAAGTACTTCACCTCTTGATGTTGTTTTTAATTTAGTTTGCTGATGATTTGATGATGATGATGTTTATGATGGCAGGTTGTGGTGCTGGTGAAGCCACAGTCACTGGCTGGTTGCTCAGCTGGATGGCAGGTTGTGGTGCTGGTGTTGGCAATGTGCGAGAGAAACTGTAATCTATTTACAGGGGTTGCTAGACAATAGCAGCAAAATGAGACTTGTTTCGGCATAGGTTACATTTAAATTGTGTAGTCTGAAAAATAAAAACATTATGACCTTTTTAGAGTGCATTGCAGCGCCATGCTTCAGCACAATACCTACAAATAACACACCACAGAAAGGCAAATGGTCAGTTGCTACGGTACGCCAGTATACAGTGTGAACATGAAAAACATAAATACTGAAATTAATTTAAATTTAGTTGACAGGCTGTAAAAGACTGCGGTCAAGCCAGCCTCCACTTCGAAAAACACGGTCAAACTAGCCCCCATGTTGTATTTCGGTACATATAAGACTATATATACTATGTAGGCATTACGGTAAGAGCGAGTAAAAACAGATTTCAAAATAAAAGTAGCAAAATGAAATGGCCCTCTAAAATGTCTAAGAATTCAGATTAGAATAAAAAAAACTCCCTGTTTTCATACAACAAATTCACTTCAGAATGATAGCAGGCCACCTCAAAATCACACCCATAAAATATCAGACAATTCTGATAAGTCCCATTTAACTTAACCTTCCAAACTCACCTTTGTGTTTTACAATTATTTTAATGTGAGAGCCTCTGAAAGAAAGTAATTTTGGCAATACCGCTGGTTTCATACAAGCTAGCTGGTATTTGGCAATCATTATTCTAAGTCAACACCGCAAGATTAAAATGATAAGGTTTGGTTAGATCCTTTCCTGGATTTCATACACCACAACTGCTTTCTCAACTACTATGTAAACCTTCACTCTTCACATTCTCAGTTATAGCCCCAGTAAGCCATGCATTTTCACTCAAATGTTTCAACATTACATAACACACTTTATCTTTCCCTGTTGCTGTCATTCCAGCTTTATTTACTTCCAAATTCTCTGAACTGTGTACTTTCTCAAAGGCTTTGGCCATCATCTCTGGCTTTGCCTATAGTCCCACAGCTACATGTAGGTGCAAGGCCTCCGCAGCGTGGTTACATCATGTACCGCCCAGTGTGTATAACAGCTTTAACCCCGAGCAAAGATCGTATCCTTTTCCTTCTCGCCTTTCACATTCTCTCAGCCCTTAGCCAACAGTTTCCAAACATGCTCTGTCGGAAGAGAGTGAGAAACAGAGTCAATGCCTGCAGTGTACCGAGGTCCTTCGCTGAGTTTATTTTGGACAGATTGGTCAAAACTACAGTAGGCTTTCCACCCATCGCCATGAGGTGGCGCTGCAGCCCAGTGAGGCGATGCGGATGTGCTCCAGAATAATGCTCTCATCAACTCTCCTCTTGGGCTGGAGTCATCACAATGCTGGCTGTAGTAGCGGATACGATGAGATGTAGCTAGTTGTTCATTTAACAAGACTGAGAGGATATATACAATATAGATATACATCGAATTGCGTCCCTTATAATTGAGATTTACACCGCAAGATTACTGTGGGAAGACAAGTCACAACACCTGCAACCGAATCACCATCGTAAGTAACCTAGCCAGTTAGCTAACATCAGCGACCACACACACACACACCTAGCCGTGCTAATCGGCAGCATAGTTGATTAAATTTCAACGATGTAGCTCATTAAACTTACTAGCAAGCTCCACCAGTTTGTTTTGGTCGAAGGGGGTTTCAATTATGCAAACCTCGCTAGCTACCGTCAACTAGGTTAACTAGCTAACTGTAGTAGAGGGTGTTGTGTTTGATTTCTGGAAATCTGTCAGGGTGTGAAATTTCTACACAACACCTCCCCTCTTCTTCGACGGTTCAACAATGTAGTGAAGGTGCAGTGACACTTAACGAAATAACGATACTAACGTTACACATTGCCAATACCATACTAAACCATCAGCAGCACCGGGTCTCAGGGAGGCACATATCCTCGGTAGTGCTGTTTGGGGATAGGAGGCGAGCACTAATCTCTCATTATTTATCCCCCGTCCTGCTGTCTTCTTTGCTTGTTAAGTCGGACGATCAAGTTATGGCTGAGCCGGAGCTTCTGCTGGACTCCAATATTCGACTGTGGGTGGTGTTGCCCATTGTCTTCATTACCTTCCTTGTTGGGGTGATTCGGCATTATGTGTCCATACTTCTTCAAAGTGACAAGAAGTTGACGTTAGAACAGGTGTCTGACAGGTATGATCATCTACAAGATGCATGCAAGCAATAGTGGTCTATTATAGTATTGCGCATTATTTGCATAAACATGTTTTACTCGTCTCAACTTGCAGCCAGGTGCTAATCAGGAGCAGAATCCTCAGAGAGAATGGCAAATACATTCCAAAACAAGTAAGATAAATGATATTTTGGATTTGCCTGATGTTCTTGAAACTGTCCTTGTTTAGAGTGAATAAAAAAATCATATTCTTTTCTCATTCTTTCTTATACGCCTTCTACACACAGCTACTTTTCTGCAAGAGCCAGGTTGTGTAAAAAATTGAATATCTCTCTCTCTCTCTCTCTCTCTCTCTCTCTCTCTCTCTCTCTCTCTGTTGTGTGTTTTAGTCTTTCTTGATGAGAAAATTCTACTTCAATAATCAAGAAGATGGATTCTTCAAAAAGACCAAAAGAAAGGTGGTTCCTCCATCCCCAATGACAGGTAGTCTTTTTGGCTGGACTGCCACAGTAGGTCCAGCCCTATAAACGTGAATGTCTGTCACTGACTGAGTGAGTGATGAAGTTACACCATATGTTGTTTGCTTTCACGTGATTCCAATGACCAATTCAGATGAAGGGCAGGAAGTGAAAAGGAGAATGGACGAGATGGAGGAAAGCCCGTACTGTGCTAGTTTAGATGATATTACGAGAGAAAGGTATAAACAGAAAATCACAACATATTCCTGGTGATCCTTATGTTATCAAGACATATGCCCTCTAGCGACAAGGCTTTTGGCCACAATTTCGCACATACCACAAATTTTGGTTTCGATCTGATACCAAGTAATACTAAATACTAAAATGTGCGTGTGTGTTGTTTGACAGTGAGAGCACACAGCAGCAGCAGAGAAGCAAAGAGTGCATGGACTAAGAAGCGCGTTCACGTGCACAGGACATGATCTACACTCTTGTCACGAAGATGACACCAGAACGGAGTTTGCAGAGACAGTTTTTCTACTCGTTGATTAAATAAAATTATGAGAAAGAGAGAGACGGATCCATTTTCTTTTCTGGTATCGATCCTATTGACACTATTCAGGTCAAAACCTAGTCTTGTTTTTAAGAAACCCCAACCCCTGAGTTGAAAGGAATTTTCTCTTCAGCAAATTGCAGTGTCCTGAGTACAGCATTATGGTTTGCTCAAAATGTCAGTGTCAATCTATTTATATATTTTTTTTATCTTGTGGAAATACTACCAGACCATGAGGCTTTAAAAAAAAAAAAAAAAATCTCCAACTGTCAAATATTCTCTGTCGGCAGGTAGGCACAAGTTCTACATAAGGTAGAGATTTGCCTAGAGATGAAGCTGTAGGTAGAATTTTATTGGAATTGTGCTCTCTCAAAATTATGTTCAACACATGCCATGAAATTATGGCATGCCAAACAAGCAAGACAAAAAACTTAATAATTCATAAGAATTGCTGTAAAGAAACCATTGTTAAGAATGCAGAATAAAAGTAAGAGACTTGCCTGGGCCAAAAAACAACATCAAATGCCTCTCATCGCCAACTTAGAGACCCTGCAGTTATGTTGCCCTATATTGTGGCAGGCAATAACACCTGTAATATTGGCAAATTTTGGCCTCTGAGATCTGAGGTCTCATGGTGTCTGAGGTCTCATGGTGAGTCCAGTTCTGCATCTTTGGCATATGTGGAGGGAGTTTAGGGGAAGAGTTTAACAGGATTGAGGAAGTGTAATTCAGTTATAAAACGATTCAGTCAGTTCAACAGCTGTCCTGTAACACATGCAAATAAGGATGAAAATGATGCAATGCACAACAAAAGGTGAAAATGAAAAAGAACCTTTCAAGGTGGTGTGATACATTAACTTGTTTATTGTGCTACAATCTCACTCTACTTGTATGTTATCACTTTAAATAAAACAAATATGGATTCAGTAAGACTGTTTTTGAATGCACTCTGCTGCTAATTGTGTCTTTACAGATCCCAGTATGCTGACAGACATGATGAAAGGCAACGTGACCAATGTGCTTCCCATGATCCTCATTGGAGGCTGGATCAATTGGACCTTTTCAGGATTTGTAACAAGTAACCCACTCACAGATCTTAATTGTGTAGTGTCATATATAGTGTCATAGTTTTGGCTGGTATTGGATAGGACATTGTTTAAACTGAATCCCTCTTTTTTTTTTTGGAGTGTGTTAAGTTGATTACACCTCTCTATCCTACACAGCCAAGGTTCCCTTCCCTCTGACTCTACGCTTCAAGCCCATGCTGCAACAAGGAATAGAGCTGCTCTCACTGGATGCTTCCTGGTAATTTAATAAAACAAAATGTTAGTTGTTGGCACCTGCTTATTAGCTGATATTTTCAAAATGCTTGACCCACAAATTTATCTTTTGTTCTCTTATTTGCTTTTGTGTTGACTCTTCTAGGGTGAGCTCAGCATCATGGTATTTCCTCAATGTGTTTGGACTGCGAAGCATGTACTCATTAATCCTCGGACAAGATAATGGTAATCTTGCCTGCTTTCAACTTTTTTAGTTTGTTAAAGGTGCACTAGAGTGTGCTGCACCAGCAAAAATTGGACTCCTATTTTATTAAAGCGATAATCATACTCATTGAGCTACACAGGAATATTATAATAATATCAAACTAAATAGGTGTCTGCTGTTTGAGATTTGGGATCAGCATTGATCCTGATTAATGACATTTAAAAGATTAAGTCTTTTAGTAGGAGAACAAGCATAATAATAATAATAATAATGTATTTGTATAGCACCTTTCAAAACCAGGTTACAAAGTGCTTTACATGATAGAAACCAAAGACAAATTAGTGCATAAACCAGACATAAATGCATAAGTACAATAAAAAGGCAAATTAAAAACATACAAGTACAGTATAAAAGCGAAAATGAAATACATAACAGAATACACCACTGAGGTAAGAAGTGCAAAGAGATGGAAATATATAATAACAGGTAAAAGCAAGTCTAAAATAATGTGTTTTAAGGAGAGATTTAAAAGATGACAGTGAATTGGTTTGCCTGATCTCTGGCAGGCCATTCCGCAGCACAGGGACAGCAAAAGCCCGGTCTCCCCTGGTCTTGTGCCTTGATCTTGGAACCATTAAGAGGCTCTTGCCAGAGGATCTCAGGCTGCACTCAGGCTCATATGGGGTTAGGAGATCAGTAATATATTCTGGGGCTAAACCCATGTGTGCCTTAAAAGTGATCACTAAAAAGAATTCTAAAACACACAGGTAGCCAATGTAAAGATTCTAAAATTGGGGTTATATGTACTCTATTGGTTGTTTTTTTCTGGCTGCAGCGTTCTGAACTAACTGGAGTCTGGATAGGTTGTGTTTGGTTAAGTAGGTAAAAAGTGAATTACAGTAGTCTAGGCGGGATGTAATGAAGCTATAATGATTTCAGATTTGTCTGCATTGAACTGTAAGACATTTTGGGACATCCAATTGTTGACCTCATTAAGGAATGCCTGGAGAGTGTAATTGTTCAGTACTGTTGTGATTAAAGGAGAAGTAGAGCTGGGTGGCATCTGCATAAAAATTAAATTTCATACTGTGTCTGTTAATTATGTGTCCCAAAGGCAGCCAATAAGTGGAAAATAATGGGGCCAAGGACTGATCCCTGAGGTACTCCGCAAGTCAGGGGGGCTGAGGAGGATCTGCAGTCACCAATGGCAACGCTAAAAGTCCTATTGTCAAGATATGAGTAAAACCAGTCGAAAAAACAGTACCAGAGATACCCACCCAATTTCTAAGCCATTGAATTAAAATCACGTGGTCAATAGTGTCGAATTCAGCAGTGAGGTCTAAAAGAACTAAAATAGAGGAGTGACCAGAATCAGCTGCTAGTAAATCATTAAGCACTTTGAGGAGTGCAGTCTCTGTGCTGTGGCCTGCTCTAAAACCAGATTGGAATTTTTCAAAAATATATGACTCTATTTACAATGCCATGTCTGTAACAGCGCTCAAAGAGTAACAATTCTACCCTGAGGTCATTGATTATGTTTCATGGCAGGATGTTGGTTGAATTTTCTGTGATTACAATCCCCACAGGTGCAGATCAGTCCAGGATAATGCAGGAGCAGATGAGTGGTGCAGCCATGGCCATGCCTGCAGATACAAACAAAGCCTTCAAGGTATCAAGTGTTTTGTCTATGTCATTTAAAGGATGGATTTTGTTTATTTTTTTTCCTTAATTCTTTCCCCTTAATTTCAGGCTGAGTGGGAGGCACTAGAACTAACTGACCATCAGTGGGCGCTAGAGAGCGTTGAAGAGGAGCTGATGAGCAGGGAGCTGGACCTTGATGGGATGTTCAGTAAGGAGTTGCCAACTGGCATCTTCTGATTGCCTGTTCATTCCTACGGAGCCCCGCATTGGCCACGGGGGAATAAAATAAATATACAGAGGCCACGATGCACTACTCAAAATTAAATACTCTTGCGTGGGCACAATATATAAATTGTACAGTTGTTGGGGTTGGGGTTAATTTGTGACCTTTTTGGTATTTGTGGGTACAAGATACATTTCATTCTCTTCTTTTGACTATTTTGTGTGAGTGAGTTGAAAAAATGTCACTGTGCAGGATTGGCACTGTGCAACTTGCCTTTTGTCTAGTCACCTTAGCCTTAGTCACATCACATCATGTTGTTTTTCATTTTCTTATCTATTATTTGTATTTATAATCCATCCTTGACCAGTCAAGCTAAGGCCACACAGTTTACAGTAATAACCTGGAGAGTAGTTGCAGGGGGAGATGGGGATAAAATACCTAATGACCATCAGAGTGGTGGCTTGTTATGGGACATCTCACCATGTTAGCGTGTCAATACACACATACTTTAGGTCTCTCTCTCTCTCTCTCTCTCTCTCTCTCTCTCTCTCTTTCTCTCTCTT
>OMKK01033026.1:3729-14584 GCA_900302305.1 Polymixia japonica | reverse complement strand
ATATCTTGTCTCATCAGGGCACAATTATCCTTCCAATGCTACACTCTGTACTGAGAGAGGAAAAACAGTGGGCGACTCCATGGTCCTTCAATCCCCAGCACTTCTTGGACCACAATGGAAACTTTAAAAAGAATCCTGCATTTCTGCCATTCTCTGCAGGTAAATGACAACATAGTTGAGTCAGTGTGTCTGCAGTGAACGAAAATCGAGTTTGTCAATGTCGAGTTCACTCAATGCAGCTCCAAATGGTGGTAGTTAGGTAGAGAAACTGGCAACCACTGAACTTAGGTCTCTGGGGTCTAAACCGGCATTTTCAATGTTTTTAGTTGAACAAGTGAACACAAACACCCTCTAGTGGGTAGAAAATATTACATATTTCACCTTTAAAATGACCTCCTAATAACAGCAACAATTGTCATGAATCCCAAACACACAATTTCTTATTATCATGTGTCTCTGTTCAGGGAAGAGAGCCTGTGTTGGAGAGTCTCTGGCTCGCATGGAGCTTTTCCTGTTCTTGGTATCACTGCTGCAGCGCTTCACCTTCTCCTGCCCTGGAGGCCCCGACAGCGTGGATCTCAGCCCCGAGTACAGCAGCTTCGCCAATCTGCCCCGCAGGTATCAGATCATCGCCACCCCCCGGTGAACAGACCAGGCACTGCAGGAGCAGAGCGGGATGCAATGCACCTTTATGTTGATGGTTTTCAACATCTTTAGCTTGCAATCTCCTATCTCCTGTTCCAGACGTAGAGGCACAGAATTGTGACGTTTGAGACCATAAGATCCCCCCGTCGGGACCCCAAGATGTGTGCAATGTGCTCACAGTATGAATGTACTTCAGTTAGTTTTGATGAGATATAGTTGTAATTTGAAGTCGGGGGATCTGTCAAGCTGTGCGTCAGGGTGTCAGTGCATCAGTGCATGTTCCAGTATATCGCTGTCTTTCTGTCTTAGCAACATTTTGTAACCTCGTTGCTACTGAAAGGACACCTGTGACATTCTACAAAAAATAAATAAATATGATTAAATGTCTAACAAATGTTTTCTTCCAACAACCATCCCTGCCAACAACAGTATTGCAAGTCGTTCCTCATAGGCTCCAAACATGGCGGTTTCAGGGTCGAGGGACGTCACACTCCAACACACCAGAATGCCATTTGAAAATATTTGGGTGTGGTATTATAATTAGCTATATTCTGACAGACATAATCTAAATAATGAATAGATGGGAGGCCAAATTAGATTTTGATTGGTCAAACTAGGCAACCACTATCGGCTCACTTAAGTTGTCTTTGCCCAGGAAATCGTTGACTGAAGTCGTCAGGAACTCGGTTGGACGTCCATTTTCACTCCCCTCAGGTATCAATCATCTCCCGGGACGTCCTTCTGGATCTGCTTTGCTTCGAGGGTAGTTTTCTGCTAACAAAACGTTTGCGTGCTGAGGTGAGTGTCGTGGTCTGTCGCCGCTTTGTCGATCTCATCGACCCGTTTACCGAGCTCTCACTGAGCCTCCTGGATGACAGTTGGGTCACTAGTTTGTCCTTCGTCCACTTTTCTGTTTGTTTTCCACGGAGCGCCGGGATAACGTCGGTTGCCATGGAGATTCCTAGCTTGCTGCTTCCGAATTAGCCGATTCGATGCTAGTTGCGATATTAGCCCTTCCTTCCAATTTAGGTTTTCTTTGCACCGCTTGGTTTGGGCATTGTGAATTAAATGCCAGATGTACTTGTTGATGTATTACTGTTCGAACTTTAAACTAAATTAGATTATAAAATGCATGTTGTTGTTATTGTTTTCTGCAAACGCAAGGATTAACCCAAACTAAGATTAACCCGTCTGTTGCATTCTCTGCTCACTAGCGCCCCCCAGCAAATCATATTATTCCATCCTCCTATGCACTATGTCTGAAATTGTTTCAATAAAAAAATCAACACAACGGGTTCTCATTGATAATATCTTGTTAAACAGATTGGTATCAATGTGCATACAGTATAGATTGTGTTTACCTGACCAAGGAAGAATCATTTTTGATAAAATGAACATAAAGCAAGAGTGCTTCTTATCCAAGTGATGATGGCACACCAGTATTGATATTCATATTTTACAATACAATACACTATATTCTTTAGAAATAATGTTTATTTGTTAGAAATAATTGATTGCTTAATGTGTGCTATTGTAACTACTTGTTTTTTGTCAACTAGTGATCTTGTTTGAATACTGAATCTAAAGTGATAGTGTCTGCAGGCTACTGAAATGTGATATATATATTCATACAGTTAAAATACACATTCTTACTCTCACAAGTGACAATTTTTCTGCCTCTGAACTGGTATGAGATGGCGCACAAAGCACAGCACATGTCCATCTTGACCAACTCAACCCAAAACTCGTAGATCATGTTGTTTCTCTTTGGATATAGTTCCAGGCCTGGTTAAATGTTGGGCAGGTGATGGTCATATTTATGCTTGACTTGTTTCTTGACATCGGGTGCCGGGGAGATGTTGCTGCTTGGTAGTTGAGGCAGGTACTGAGGCTAGAGAGAGACAGAGAACGAGAGAGACAGATTTTGGAGTCAACTACCAAAGAACTATCAAAAGTGGCCATGAAGTTAAGTGAGGTTCTAAGGTTTCAATTTTACTTTGGCACAGCTCATGGTTGTTGACGGACTGTTGGCTGTTGCGATGACTAAAGTTGACTTTCTTTGGTTGGGGGATAGTCTCTATAAACATTTGGCCTTCCTGCCACACACATACCCCTGCTTGTCTGCGTCTGGAGCCCTTTTCGTGTCGTCTTCCTGGTCGATCGCCCTCGCGGCCCCAGTTGGCTCCTCCTTCGTCCTGAAAGTAGGGTAACTCCAGCACCTCCTCACAGGACAGCCTGAGAGAAGGATCCTTCACCAGGCATGACTGGTCATACACCGACAGGCATACAAAGTCAACATGTTTTTATTTATTTTAATATATTGATGATGTGTTTATGTTCTTTGTGTTTATATATTTATATTATTATTCGTTTAAATATTTTTTATTGCTTTTATAAAAAGTGATATACAAACTCATAAATTCACTTCATGTGTTAAGAATGCATTCATCTCTTATTTATTTCTATTTGTTTTATCTTACAATTGTACAGCACCTTGTAACATTAGTTTTGAGAGATGCTTTATAAATAAAGCTTACTTATAATATACCTCAGGGATTGCCGCAATCTTTTACATTTTACATTAAAAAAACTGTGACTGTGACTTTTGTGGGATATCTGAAAGGACTGAATGTAACTTGAATGGATCACAACCCTTGTGCACACACATTGTACTGCAACCCAGGCCCTTAAAACAGTCATTTTTGTTCATAATCCCTCATTGGGGGCTGTATCCAGGCAAGCATATATACACATGAACACGCAGCTCATACCTTCATAACCTGGAGGGCATGAGGAGACACTCCGTGGAAGCGCTTCTCCAAGGGCTCCTGCGATAGGCAAAATAATAAATGTGGTGGCATCAACCTAACTTGATCCCCTCTCCATTAACTTCTTATGCCGTCACCATGGTAACAGGATTCTTACCGTCGTGTCGGGTTCGGGGATACTGACTCCGCTGAAGAAGACATTGGAGCGGAACACCTGCTGGTGACGAGGGATCAGGTCACCTGAGGTCAAAATTGAGATAATCAGAATCTTCATTGGAGTAATCGGGTTTCAGTCGGTGTGTGGATTAGTGGCACGGCTCTTGCCTTGAAGTGAGAGAAGCAGGTTCATGACTGGCCTGTTGCCAGTTTGAATCCTGGCTCCACTGGGAATATCTAGGTGGGGAAAAGTGAAGGAGAAACCCTCAACAATTACTATAAAAGGTGCCCCTGAGCAAGGCATGTAACCCCTATCTTCTCTTGCTGGAAAGCAAGCATGCATGCTCAAGTCAACCTTTCTTGGGGAAAAAAGTAGATGTAAGGAAATAATGTTGAATAACACTTGATAGAGGTCATATCTACTAAGACCTATAGAGGCAGGCCTTTCCCAGGGTACCTAGCGTTTTCCGGATGAGGTAGAGCTGGTCTACGTCTGACCTCCCGGGCCAGAGGGGGTTCCCATGGAGCAGTTCTGCAAACACACAGCCCAGCGCCCACACGTCCACAGGGGGGCCATACTGAGTGTCCCCCACCAACAGCTCGGGGGCCCGGTACCAGCGGGTCGCTACGTAGTCTGTGTAGTCATCCCCCGGACCCGCTGAGAGGTACAGAAGGATACAGATAGGGAGAGAGACAATGAAAGAGACAGAAATGAGTAAGTAAACAACGTGACAGGGTATTGCAGGGAGAACAGACTGACGGACAGGCACCTAGAAACACACACACAAACACACACACAACACACTGAATATTGAACACTGAACAGCATGTACATTACACAGGAAAGGATTACAAGGCATGCTGGCTGAGTGACTGAGTTACTGTATGGTAACAAAACACTGAAACCAAAGGCAGTCTGGGTAAACAGACACTGACAGACTAACTGGCTGACTGGCTTCCCTATGTGATGCGTTCATGTAGCATTGAAACTGAGGAGACCTGACACAGCTGCGGATATAGGCTCCTCGTTGAATAAGTCATTACGGGGCACGTCGACGGTAAACGCATATAAATGCATGGGCTCTCCCCTTACAAAAATGTCACATGTGGAAAACAACATGTGTGAGTGTTATCACATGTGGTTTTCGGACACGTGTTTGTTTTTCACATGTGAATATTCCCACACGTGATTCAACATTGTCCACATGTAGACCACCTGTGAATGTTCCCACGTGATTTTGGACACATGTGTTTTACATGTTGGTTTTTCACATGTGATTTAATGAATGTGTGGAAAACCACGTGAATATTTTCACATGTGAATAGCGACAATCACATGTGGAAATGTCAAATTCACATGTGACTTTGACACACATTACATCTTCGCATGTGTACATTTTATTTTATATGAAAGTGCAGGTTTCACATGTGAAATGGAAAATTTCACATGAAAAAAGGGTCTGGATGACTTACTCAGAATACGGGCGAACCCAAAGTCACAGAGCTTGATGACTCCGGTCTTGGTGAGGAGGATGTTTTCTGGCTTCACGTCGCGGTGGATACACTGTAACACGCCCACAGGACAGGATCAGGGATTCAGGTGACAGGATAGGTATACATGTAAAGACTGAGACACAGGCTCAAACCACGTCTGACAGGTTAGGGGTGGAAGTTGAAGGGACAACAGTGAAAAGACAAAGATCTAGGCATGTTCATGAGAAAATTACACATCAAGGTAATAACAGGACACACACAAGAATGAGAGTTAACTAAAGTAAGATTGTTCTCGCGTGCAGAAATGAGAGTTCAAGGATATACTGACGTTGTGTTTGTGGCAGAAGTTCACAGCCTGTAGAGTTTGCCATACTATACTCTTCAGCTGAGCCTCTGGGACTCTACGGGGAACGAGACGCAAAGGATTATGGGTTGTTGTGAGAGCAGAAAAACAACCCATTCAATAGTCACATTTTCACATCTATTACTTTGGCTATTTAAAAAAAAAAAAAAAAAAAAAAAGGGATTGGTGCTTTACACAGATCCCTTGTCTCCCGGGTAACCATACGCCTGTCTCCCGTGGCAACCAGTGCTTTTGTTTTCAGGAGCAGCTAGAGTTTCTGCAGCACAGCCTTCTGGGAAAAGGAAATGTGGTTGGGCAGCAACTAGCCATTGTGGCCTAAGCTAGCTGTGCAGTTTCACACAACGCCAACCAAACTGTCTCGTGCCCACAGACTGGGCAAGACACGGGTCAAGAATAGAGAGAATGCCATCATTCCCCAAAGACTTGGACTCTATTTTCTCAGAGACGCGGCTATTCCTGCCTCGCAGTCGAGCTGCCAGCATTCTCTGTGTTTTAAGTCTCTTGGCAACGGTCACGCCCCCCTCCATGTAATTCAGCCTGTTGCCCTCTACTGCCCCTCTGTCCTCACTGGGAGTCTCACAAATGAATACATACACGTTGCGATTAGATTACACGGTAAGAGGTATGCAAAACAGATGACTGCTTGAAAAAGAGACAATCATAACACCCTGTGGAGAGATGGCCAACATTGTAGCTTTTCCATAATCTTAGAAGATAGAAGGGGATGGATTCAAATTACTTTTGTTTTTATTTACTACTGTGAATACGCAATTTGAAACATGTGAGCCTTCTGTTTCTACCATAACTCAACTCAACATTACTTTCATTTAAGCTCAAGTCTTACTTTGTAATATTTAACTACCATCCTACAAAGGTATAGTAGACTGAAAACAATCTTCAGTCACAAAACAGGACAGCCGTTAACCAGAGAATTCAGAGTATAATTAACTAGCCAGCCTAAAGGAGAAGTTCACTTATAAAACAAAGCAGCCAGGCTGCTACGAGGCCCAGTGCTTAGTTTGCAGACAAAGTCCACAGAGAATGCACTGAGCCCAAAACAAACAGCCAAGGAGCAGAGACAAGGAAATAACATTTACGTTTTTGACATTTCTACATTTAGCAAGTAGGTGTTCAGTGTTTTGCTCAACCACACTTCAGCAAGTCACATTGGCTGCTTTGGGGATTGAACCTGTAACTTTTCAGTTACGGTACACATTCTCTAACCACAAACCCACCTTGCCACCCCTGACCTACCCTCTAGGGTGTTTGTCCAGCTCGTTGAGGACAGTCTGCTCACAGAACTCAAAGACCAGGTGGAGACGTCTTTTCTTCCTGAAGACCTCCAGCAGGTTGACCAGGTTCACGTGCTTCAGCTGCTGCAGGACGAACAGGACACATGGCTGTTGTGTCAGTACCCTGCTACTCACTGTCAGATGTATGAATAATCAGACTACGACTGCTACTATTACTACTTGTGCTGTTGCTAGTACTACTGCAACTATAATAATAATAATAATAATAATAATAGTTATAATAAATAAAAATGTTTGTATTGTACTTTTCTTGACAAAGATACAAAGATGACATGATGATGTGTCTTTGACTCTGTGTATTTGTGTGTGTGTGTGTGTGTGTGTGTGTGGAATTGAGTAAACGTGATAATATTGCACACAGGTACACTAAGGTGATACTATTCTCTTCTCACCTTCAGCATTCGTATTTCTCTCAGGGCTATCTTCTTAATGACTGGGTCATCCTCAGATTCCACAAACTTCTTGATAGCAACTATCTGGCCAGTATCTCTGTGTCTGCATTTGAATACCACACCATAGGAGCCCTCTCCAATCTTGGCCAATTTTTCATATTTCTCCATTGGACAGGTAATGGCTGTCACCTGTCAGCTGGAAAACATTACAAACCTTTCAACACCTCAGACAAGTTCACATGTAAGTCATAGTTTTATGATGGCCAATATAACAGAGCTGAGATGAATTGTAGCTCCATGGTCAAGAACATACTCTGTTTTTATATATCCTTGAGTGTTAAAAAGTAAAAAAATGATAGGCAAACTTACCACTGTCTAGACTTTGACAGGGTCGTCATCCAGAGGTGAACAACGTGTCTGTAAATTGTTTACATGTCCATAACAACGCAAAGGCAGACCTTTGTATGCGTACCCATGTCTCTCTGCTCTGCCAAGTACCTCAGCCTTTCTGAGGTGAAACTCATGTTATGGATCGATGGCCTTTTCTTGTAGTCAGGATTTGAGAAGCTGACTCTCTCTCTCTCTCTCTCTCTCTCTCTGTCTCCTTCTCCTCTACTTCTTTGGTGCTGCGCTGATGTCGTCGCCCTGTGCGTCGTCATCGCCTTGGTTACCATCTCCGATCCTTCCTGTTCGGCAACAACGTCTCCAAAGACAAACCCTTTATCATGTTGTATCCTCGGCGCTACTAAAAACGACACCTCTGTCATTCTACAAACAATATAAATCAACAAATAAATAAACTCACGGGTCGCTGCGTCTCACTGCGCAAAGGACAACAACCGACGTTGCCAATTCACCAAGACTATGCGTAAAGTACGCATGTAAACAAACAGACAGGGGTAAAATCACCTGTTCGTGGTGACGGTGGTAGTTGTAGTGGTAATGCTCTTACACTCTTAGTAGATGTCGGGTTTTTTTTTCATTGACAACAGGGTATAGTTGTGTATTTAAATCATTTTAATAGAGTAATGATACACTATAATAACGCCGTCGATAAGTAAGGCGCTACTCCGAGACTGATGAAGGGAGGCTATGACGTCAGCAGGTATGATTTTGTTCTTTCTGTCGACTGTGAATGTGTTTTTCCTGAGATCCATCCTTCTGCTCGTTTGGTTTCAAGACTTTGGGATTTCCCACAGCTCCCTGGGATCCTGCATGGCAATTTTGTGCAGGATTAGTGAATGATGGGAAAGTGGATGATGTGACTCTCTCACCCTCAGAGACACAGAGAGAGGCCCCTGAGAACCAGAGGTTGTGCACTGCAAAAAATATCCACTTTAACAAATAATTTAGCCTGGCATTGATTCTCAAAATCAAATTTTTCTTAAAAACAAACTGAAAAACTCCAAGATATTGACACACTATTGTTTAAGAAAAATAAGATTTCGAGGCTGACTACAGGACTAAATAACCTTTTAAGTTAAGTTTCTTTTTTGCAGTGTGGTTTAGTGTATAGCCTAATATCACAGACAGTAACATGGAGGCCGAAGTAGCTCCAGCGTCTGGAGGATAAACTCAGTCTTTCTTAACCCGGGTCTAGAGCCTATCCCAGTTTACGTTGGGCGTGAAGCAGTGCCAACCAGTACACTGTGCCACCCACAGACGATATACTGAGTATGATGAGGGACATGGCAACTCCAAACCTTTTTATGTTATTGTGATATTTACTCAATCCCGTAGATAATACAGATAGGTGCAATTAACTCAGAATCCACTGCTCTTTACAATGATGTGCCTTTTAACCACCAGGGGGCACTGCATACCCATTAAAGCTCCCAGAAGCCAAGATCATGTAAACAGATGATATTTTACAGCCACCCTTAATAAAAGTCACCCTTCTATAATTCACTTCTATCAGAGATAAACTGTACTTGACACCGTGGTACATTTGTTTAAGAGCATTGTTGTTGAATAGCTTATTGTTTTTCCTGCCAAATCAGGTTGGTATTCTAGGGGATTTACCATGTATTTCCTTGTCGTGTTATATATTTACTTTCCTTTTTGCCACATAGATTTATTATTGTTTAATGTTTAAGTAGAAACTGAACTATTGTTCATCACAATTTTCTTAGCGAAGACTGTAAATACACATCTGAATTATGGTTAAGCCTAACCAGTCCTGAGCCTAAAAATAAAGCAAAGGAATTCAAACCTTCACTTCACCATCTTTACTTCCTCATTGAAAGTCATCCTTTCGACGGAGACTAAATAACTGAAGCAATCACTAGTTTGTATAAGTATTTTTTCCCCTACGAAAAATATACAAACAGACCTCTCGAGGCCCCAGACGCAGGACAGCAGAATCCACGACAGCCCGGTTGGCTCTCTGTCCTGTGAAATGTTTAACTTTTTTTTTTTTAACCGTGAACTGTGTTTTACTTTAGGACCAGTCATTCCATAGCGGCGCGGCCCCTTTTTTTTCCCGCCTGGCGCCCGTTCACCTTTGCTGGCACCGGGTGAATGCGGCGGTCAGTTGGCGAGACACTGGTGCCCATGCAAGGCTTGTTGACATGCCACTCATCACCGCTGCGGCCCCAGACAGGCCATGGAGTGTGTGAGGGAGCCAGGGGCCACTAAGTCAGTCATTCAGCTCGCTCTACCCCATAGCTTCCTGATGTGGACAGAGAGCAGGCAGTAGAGAGCTCTGTTAAACAGCAGATGTTTTACGCTGAGGCCGTTACCCTCATTTCCTGGGCGGAGAGCTCCTCGCTCTATTAGACGAGTAACAGGAACCACAAAAAAAAAAAAAAAAGCGAGAGAGAGAGAGAGACAGAGAGAGAGATAGAGAGACAGAGGGAGGGAGGGGGAAGAAACACAGAGAGAGAGAGAGAGAGAGAGAGAGAGAGAGAGAAAAGTTAGCTAAGCACAGAGCTCCCACAAATCACTTTGTCACCAGCAAGCTCTGACAAGCTCTAGGAGAGAAGGAGCTCGTAGAGAGAAAGGGAGAGAGACAGGAGCAATAGACAGTTAAATAGAGGAGAGAGAGAGAGTGAAGAGAGAGTTGAGGGGGGGGGGAACACAGCAGAGGTGTGAAGGAACTTGACGGGGGCTTTAAAGGAAGAGATTCTGATGGATGGATAGAGGGAGGAGAGGATAGAGAACAGACTGCAATTCGATCCTCACGACAGAGCTGAGAGGGATTGTTGCTCCTGCTACTGCTGTTGTTGCTGCTGCTGCGGTCTGGTCGGTACACTTATTTAAAGACACGCTGTGTGAAACCTTTGTCATTTTGTTCCACGAGGGTGTTGTAGTGACGTAAGTAGGCGCTGTTTAATTCTTTATCTGTCATCTCAGACTCTTGTTTACACAGAGAGAAATAGTGTTGTACTGTCTGTGCGTGCGTGTGTGTGAGAGAGTTACGAGTCATAGAGAGATGTTCACTGCTTTAGTGTGT
The DNA here is from genome assembly GCA_900302305.1 of Polymixia japonica. Taxonomy (NCBI): domain Eukaryota; kingdom Metazoa; phylum Chordata; class Actinopteri; order Polymixiiformes; family Polymixiidae; genus Polymixia; species Polymixia japonica. The sequence continues at coordinate 3,998 of OMKK01033026.1, read as the reverse complement.
GAAGTTAGACTGGGCTTGACGTGTTGAAAGCGCTTTCGGGTGAACTGGTGATTTGCAGAGGATCACATGCTGTTATTGCTAAAAAAGAGGTAGTCAGAGCAGGGAACTACAAATGTTCGTCAGATGTTTTGCGTCCACAGTCGTAAACTTTTTTCTGCTTTTCTTAACTCGGCTGCTGTCGTTTGCACCTACGAGTGTCGGGGAGTAAGTAACCTGAACAAGTGAGCGTCGGAAAACGCTGCACCTTCTCCCCCCCCCCCTGCCCCCCA